>JAVSCE010022207.1:220000-450261 GCA_032199065.1 Smutsia gigantea
TTCAATGTCTTGGAAAATCCAATTCATTTTTTTCAGAGTACACAGAAAGGTTATAAATTCCAGTGCCATGTAACTGGGTTCCAGCCAATGGAATGCAGGTGGATATAATGTAACTAGTTTCAGGCTTGAACCTCTAAAGTACCTTGCATGATCCACCACAATTGCTCTCATATCTCATTGTCTGTCTGGATGGGGATATCTGAATAAAGACTTTGAAGAGGATCTGGTGGGAGAGTGAGAACCACTGAGTCACTGTTTGAAAAAGAGCCGCCCACAGGAATTACTTGACTCAAATTAGAGTTGAAATGTGATGGAGAAATAGACTCATTTTGGGATTCTATTATTGTGATTAGGAGGTTCTTTGTTAGAACACAAGTGCTACTTACTATGACAAGTTCTCAAGACCCTTTATGATATTTTATCTACTTCTCTAATCCTATTTCTCTCAGATTTCCATTTCATTTACCATGTTTCGGACTCCCTGGACATTTCTCTCTTCCTTAAATATACTTAGATGGTCCCTATTCAAGGCCTTTGCACTCTCTGTCCTTCTGATTGGAACTCTTTCTTCCAAATCTTCCCATGGTCCTTCCATCATGCCTTCAATCAAATATCAGTCCCTCAGATAGAATCTTCATGATTACCACTTGTAAAACGAAGTGCCCATCCAGTCTTTACAAAGTTAAAATATAATCTTGATAGCACTTAATCTTTACCAAAATGATCAAATTTCTATATAAATCATAGACTTCCCTTCATTTTCACATGCAGAGGCTTTATCTCCCCAGTATACTGTTACATGCCTAAGCATCTAGAACAGTATCTGATATATAGGATACACATAAGACTATATAAAGCTGATTAATGTGGTATAATTAATTATCCATGGCATTATTATGCTTTTAGATGTATTTTTTAATTTCAATTTGCTTTTGCAAATATACAGAACATAAAATACTTAAATGCATAAATACATGAATAAATAAGATAATAACATAATATATTTATGTGGGTTGAGGGGTTAAGACTTCAATGCACAAATTTTGGGGGACAAAATTCAACTCATAACACTCAGCCTTTCCACCCTCTGGTCCTCCAAAATGCATGCCCTTCTTACATGCAAAATGCATTTACTCATCTTGACAACCCCCAAAGTCTTAACCCATTAACACCAATTCTGTCCAAAACCTCATTTAAATATCACTTATATCGGGGATGGGTGACTCTGGGTATAATTCACCTTGGTTCGAAATCCCTATCTCTAACTCCTGGGGGAAAATCTCAGGGCAAAATACCTTTGAAACCGAAATCAGTCAAGAGGAAAAATAAAGTGGGAGAAACCGGTTTATTTCTTACAAGCACTCGTCCTCCATCTCTCTCCACCTGGCTGCAGAAGGAGAGACTCCACCCAGCCTCTCTGGTCCAGATATAAACTTGCTCGCCCTTCTAATTACCTACTGATGATGCCGGGGTTCTGGTTCAGGAAGCCAAAGAATGAGCTTAGCAAACACCCAAGGTAGGAGAGCAAGGTACAGGCTTTTGTTTAGGGATAAAGTGAAAGGACAGAGCTCCTGGCTCATGCCAGGAGGGGACAAGAGAGCCCAGGATGGTGCGTTGTCTAGGGGGTTTTATAGGCAAATGAGGATTTTTCAAGAACATGAAAAAAAGGCTTAGGGGTGTGGACTTGTACCACCTGCTCTGCCCTCAAGGTGGGCTGGGTTGTTCTTTGCTTGCTAGGGCTGTTTACAGTGAAGTCACGGGTTATACTGAGATACCCTTCTTTATCTGTGAAACACTCAAGCATTCTAGGCCAAGTTGCTCCTGGCCTTTTGACCTGTAACTGGCCTCACTGAAGATGCCAATATTCTTAGTCTGGTATCTTGATCCTAGAGGATTAGTGTGACCTTGACTTTGTATAATGCTTAACACAGAGTTTCAAAAGGGACTTCTTTGCTCATTGTTATATTGCTCTGACTGTAAATATCCCACCCTGCTTTTTCCGAAGGCCCTCACCCTACTCTGACTACACCCATGGTCCCTGTCTCACTGATATGGAGACACACTAAAGCCAGATGAGAGATTCTAGAAATATTGCAATTTTACCCACACTATCCTTCTGTGAACTTGTGAAATTGGGCAAGTTATCTGCTTCTGAAATACAATGGTGAGAAAGGCTATAGGTTAGATGTTCCCATTACAAAAGGGAGAATTTAGAAGGAAGAAAGGGGTCCTGGAGCCCAAACAAGCCCAAAACCTGGCATGGCAAACTCATTTTGATTTTAAGGCTTGAGAATAATCCTCTTTTGCTCTATACTCTGACTTCCTGTCCCACCATTGTGGTGGCTCTGCTCGCTTGGCCTGTGCCCTCTGGGTCCATGGTGGCAGTGGCAGCCTTACTGGCTCTGAGCCAGGTCATTTTTCCCTTTTCTTGAAAGAGAACATGTGTGCAGCTGGGCAGCTCTATCCACCCATTTCCTGCCTACAGAATCCCAGAAGTCTCACAATGTTCCTTCAGGATATCTTCCCTCTGCCCCCTTAAATCCAAGCTGTCAGGGTTTGTGCTGATACAAAATTCTCAAAAACCTTGTAGACCTCCAGTGTGAATCATGAAGATCCAAGTTATCAGGCAAGAAGTTCTTCCACACATCTTTCCTTGATAACATCATCTCTATTCCTGGCTTCAGCTAGAGATGGTTGATTGCGTCAGTGAGTCATATGCCTAATCTCTTTAGCAAACCCTTGTCCAGCCACACCTTTGGCTGTGTTTCTACAGTGCAGTACCTGGATAGGCTGAGAGTTTTCCAAACCTTCAAGTCCTGGTTCCCCTTTGCTTATACCAGTTTCCTTTTCCACTCATCTCTCTTCTTACCTTTTTACTATAAGCAGCAAAGACAAAACAGACCACACTTTCAGAATTTTGCTTGGAAACAGCCTAGCTTAAATATCCAAGATCATTGCTTACAAGTTCTATATTCTACAAAACACGAGAACACAATTCAGCCAAGTTCTCAGCTACTTTATAACAAGGATTGCCTTTCCTCCGGTTTCCAATAAAATCTTCCTTATTTCTACATGATGTCTTACCAAAAGCACCCAACATTCAATTCATGACATTATATGTATTGTCTAAGGCAATAGAAGCTTTTTCTGCAGCTCTTTTCTTCCTGAGCTCTACCAGCATTACCTTTAAAGCCCACAATTCTAACATCAGTGTCTTCAAGTCAAGCCAGGCCTTTTTTATGAAGCACCTCAAATTACCCTCTGCCAATTACCCAACCCCAAAGCCACTTCCACACTTTTTGCTATTTCTTACAACTGCATCCTACTTCTCATTTCCAAAATCTGTATTGGTTTGCTAGGGCTGCCATACCACAGTGCCACTAACTGGGTGGCTTGAACAACAGAAATGTATTATCTCACAGTTCTGGAGCCTAGAAGCCTGAGATCACAGTGTTGGTGGGGTTTGTTCCTTGGGGACTGTGAGGGAAGCATTTGTTCCAGCCCTCTCTACTTGCTTGCAAATGGCTGTTTCCATGCTTACATGGCATTCTGTCTGAACTTCCCCTTTCATAAGGACACTAATCATATTGCATTAGGGTCTCTGCTAATGACCTCATTTAAACTTGATTATCTCTGTAAAGATCATCTCCTCAAATCAGGTCACATTTTGAAGCACTAGAGCTTGAGACTTCAACACATAAATTTTGGGAGACATAATTCAACCCATAACATCCCATAAGATGTAGGCTAGAAAAAAAAATGTGAATGGCTGTTTAAGCATCTGTTTAAGGACTCATCTGGTCTCATTTGTTAAATTTGCTGCTCTCAAAGCTAATCCATATTACAAAGATACAAATGCTATCTAGAGATAATCAGTAACTTCTTTCACATTTACCTAACATCATGGACACATACTTATTTCAGATACTATGTAGAATAGTTTCAGTTAGAAGCATCTTTTGTATTCAGCATTGCTCTTAGTCTATATATACACACCTGACATTGAGCAACAGCATTAAATTCATCTCACAGCTCCTTCTTACTTCCTTAATGCCTTTGGGTAAAGATATACTCACACTTTTTAGTCTGTGGAAATCAGGCTTTGCCACATGCTGTTTGGTGTGCACATCTTTGGAATTATGGAAAGCGCCTTTAGCCTCGTAAACAATTCTCCACCTCTGCCAATAGTGATGAGTTCTGCTATTTCACGTACAAGCCTATGACCATAATTAGCTTCAGCATGATCACAACAGCAGCTCACCTGTAGACTTTATTCTTAGGTAATTTCTCTACATTTATTTTTAAGAAAAGCCTTTTCCTGCTTTCCCTTTTAATTCTGCTTCAGGGTTCAGCTTAGGTATGGACTGTGCATAACTGTTGGAGTTTAGTCAATTGAAAACTGAAACACAGGGTCTCACTAATCTGAGAGCAAAGGAGAAGAATGTTTAAAATCAGAACTGTACCAAGAAGTTCTCAATATATGAGATCTGATGGTCTTGACTATGCACCATCAAAGTGTAGATCGGAAACATCTTTAAAAACATAGAAGTAAAATAAAATGCAGAGATACTAGCTAATTTTGTCGTCATCAGGGCACTTGAGATATGACTTTCTGCCACTCTTGTCAGTGACTGGATGAGATGTCAGTCATAATATCTAAATCAGAACGACTCAAGGCAATACTGAATAAAATATTATCTCGGGGGGTGAACAGAATTTTCTTGAACTGAAAAACCGCCACAGTTAAAATATTAGCATGAAGAATTCTGATTTGCATTCAGTTTGATGCTTCTTTTTCCCTGACCCTTAAATATTGATAATACACTTTTTTCTTGTTAAATTTTCTCAAGTTCTTTATAAATCCAGCCTAAAGCTAATAGTCCATAGTGCTCTATTAGGGATGGAAATTTAAAGATAAATATAAGTGATTTCATTAAAATCAGACAGAACAATATACAAAATTCTATGTCTTTTTTTAAAGTAAAATAAAGTTTCTTTATGTAAGACTATTATAATTGAAAACTGGAGTTGTCAAGGGTTTCAGGATAGCAATCTCTCAAGTATTCAAATAAACATTCTAGCTTTGGATAGCTGATTGCAAATCATAATTGAATTTGAATTGTAGTATTAGCTAATGACAAAGTTTATGATGCAGATATATTGTCAACCATTAAAAATATTTGCAATGTAAAAGATCAAAAACATAAAGGCTTACTTGACAAATGTTCATTCAGAAGCATATGTTTTCAATATTGTGCACTTTTTGCAGAGAAGTATATGCTAATCATGTTTCTTTATAGAATTTAAAATAGTTCAACAACATTTTGAAACAAATGCCTTACAAAAGAAATCTGTTGCTACCACATCTAGGTCCTCTCCATTTTTAAAAGAAGTTAAAATATCCTGAATGGTCTTTTTCTTCTAGTGAACTATGGCAATCAAGGACATCTTTCTGCATATCCTTTATGTGTAAAATGGAGAAAATAATGGTACATACTTCTTTGGGTAGGTATGCAGAGTAAGTTAACACATGAGGCAGTTGCCACAACATGTAGAACACAGTATGTGCTTAATAAAAGTTAACTGCTATCTCTTACTGCTTTTATTTTCCAATAACTAAAATGTTATCTCCTAAAATTAATTTTGTTCAAGGTTTCAGGCAATAAGGTTTGTTTAATGAATCATATTTGAACCCCTGCCCTATAGGACTGTGTGTGTCTGTGTGTGTGTATGTGTGTGTGTGTTGAAGTATAGATAGAAAGAAGCTGCTTCATTAAAGTAAAAGGCTGTCCAGGTTCTATACAAACTAATATGTTGCAATCAAAATGGGCTTTCTTCATCAAACAATAACAGTTACTAGGTTGGGGCAACAAGAATTCAAGAGACTCAGAGGAAGATTTTAAAAGCAGAATCAAGAAACAAACAGTATATGAATAATGGGCCAACAGTAGGGATTCAAAGAAATGGAAATGTATCAAAGGTATAGGACAAGGGAAATAATATAAAGTAAAAATAACTTTAAAACGTATCGTAGGTTGGGTTCCCCAAGAAACAAATGTTGAAATGGAATTTTTCAGAAGGAATTTTATGAGGAAGTGATTTCTGGATATACATCTATAGAGAAGTGAAGGGAGTCAGACTGGGCAAAGGGAATACTTGAGCTGTAATACAGTTGGGACAAAGATCTCAAGCTCCCTCCATCCCCCCAACAGCTGGTATGGCCCTTCAGAGCTGGCCCACCTTAAGGCAAGAAGGAAGGATCTTTATATTCTCTACCATTGACCAGTCATTGCATACAAACTACCATTAAATGGCAGTTCTCTTCTGGTGAGGGAGATTTCAGGGTCGTCACCAAAACAGCATCTGGGAGAATGAATGCCCCCGACTTGCGGGAGAGATCTGGTGCCTACAACAGCATCTATTACACAATTCAAACCCTGAAGCTTGATTTTATTGCCCTGTAGCTTTGAGGAGAGAAGGAAATTGTAGCAAAAACACAGGAAGATCACATGAAGTCACCCTCCAAGTATCTTTTTCAGGTTTCTTTAAGAAAGTAAAAGTTAAGCTGATAATCTGGAAACTGCCAAGGTTCAGAAATTCCCTTTTTGATTAGAGGATCACACAATGATATCAGTATTATGAGAGGAATTTGTCAATGAGATATATTAATTAAACTGCGTTGAATTACATTGCTTGTGTGCACAGCTGTTTCCAATTACATGATAATAGCTTACAAAGCCAACAATTGAAATCATGTTTTTTACCATCCATGGGAAAAAGCAGCACACTATATAACTATAAAAATAAACTCTATTCTGCAAGAACATGAAAAGCAAAATGGGGACCACAGACTCTAGCCATTGAAGGAATTCATGCAGAAATATACCCTCTGGCATGATGCTTATTCTAAATGATGTGACTTGTCTCAGAGCTTCTTTTGCCAAGAAGATCTTTAAATTAACAATGGCTCAGCTTCAGAAGCATTTGGTTAAGGGAGAGTCAACTTAAAAATGCATTTCTTGATTTTATTGGTTCACAGCTTTCAAGTCAGGTGTTCCCACATCGCTAATGATGTTACATTCAGATGTCAGGGGGGCTCCATCACCTTATGTCTTGTGCACTTAGAACCAAGGAGAATGATTCCTGTTGCCTGTGCAGCCAGATGAGTTCAAGGGTTTAGCCTTCAGGCTCTGTGTTCAGACAAATCTGGACTTAAATCCCAGTTCCTCCACTTAGTCACTCTGATTTTTAACAATTCAGTTAAGGAAATAGGATATATGCATCAAAGAAAGTTGTTGGGGTGATAAGATAAAATATTTTAGACAAATGATTTAGCAAAGATAACATTTCAGTTTCCTAATTAATTTACTACCATCTACTGAACATCTGCTATATGCCAGAACAGTTCTAACTATTTATATGTATTAATTAATTAAATCACCAAGTCAGCTTCATGAAGTGGGTACTATCTATCATTAGCCCCATTTTATAGATGAAGAACTAAGACTTTGAGGAATTGTATACAACACCAAAGGTGACTCTGCTAGTAAGTGGCAGAGCCAGGATTATCCATTAATGATACTTAATAATAAATAGTGGTGATGACAAGCAATAAATGTTAGGTACAAAGGTCACTAGGTCTGTAATATCAGCACTACTTCTGTGGCAGCTGTTCGCTCTATACAGTGCTCAGGGAATAGAAGAGAGTACACTCTAGCTGTGGACTCATTTTGCCCTGTCTACTTCTGATTGAAACCTTGCTTTCTTTTGGTTATATTTAACTGAAGGTCATAATACATTCAGTTTCGAGTTATTTTCTTATTTGATATCTAATCTGCAGTATTCAAAGTCTCTAATATATAACTTATGACAGGTACTTCTCTTTGGCAGAGGTGGGAACACTGAAGCACAAACACAGGCAAGGAAACAGGCAGGATCTTTAGTCTGGGAAGCTGAAGGGCTGGAATCAGAGCTCTGCCATTGATATTTTGTTCACTCAGTTTATGACAAAAGAGGAAAAAAAGACTATTGACACACTTAAATCCCTCTCTCTCTCTCCCCAAGGGAATGTTGCATTTCCAGGGAATGTCTCCCGCCTGTTTTGTTCACAGTTGAGTCAGTGGTGTCCTAAAGCTGGCTTGTTTGAGCTAGTGAGAGCAGATGGCTAAACTTTCAGGAATTTCATGAACTGACTGACATCATGTCATTTGCTTAAGTCATATTAAGGGTATTTATACAGCAACAATGAGCAAAAGCTACAAATGTATTTTTTCTGGGAAACTGGTTATTAAACATTTACTTGAACACCACTTGCTGTGTCCCAGTGCCTAGAGCATGCTTGTCTCATGGAAGAGGCCCAATCAATGTTCGTTGATTGAATAAAATGAATGTATACATGAATATATATTATCCTGGAGCTGTAATAAAAATGACTATACTCACAAAGCCTGGATGGGCTTTTTTCTAAGGAGAGGCAAACAACTTTATCTGTCTATCTATCTATCATCTATTACGGACAGGACTATTAACCAATTTAAATAAATTTTTCTAAGGGCTTGAGTAGATGCTATCATTGGGCAATACTGCAACCAGAGTTGTATAATTATTCTCCATGTTACTGAGGGTCTGAAAGTTAAATGCACTTGCATGCTAGAGACCAGTTAGGCACACACTAGCTCTAGTTGGGGTGTGTTTGTGTGCGTGTGCATGTGTGTGTGTGTGTTTTATCTACTTCTTGTCCGCAAAGAGCATATGATCAGTTGGGTCTCTAGATAAGTTACTTAAATTCTGAATTTCAGGTTTCTCAATAAATTTGGAAAATATTGCATACCTTACTGCTGTTTCTAGAAATTAAAGAAGTAACTGTTTATGAAATGTTTGGCCAAGTACTTGTAGTAATGTATTAGTTAGGGTTCTCCAGAGAAACAGAACTAATAGGATATATGTTTGTATATATAGAAACATATTTATTATAAGGAATTGGATTACGGAAGCTGACTGGTTCCAAGATCTGCAGTTGGCAACCTGGAGACCCAGGAGAGCTGACAGAGTGTGGTTTCAGTTTGAGTTGCAAGGGCTAAGAACCAGGAGAGCCAATGGATGTGTTCTAGTCAGAAGTCCAGCAGATTCAAGACTCAGTTTAAGTCTAGAAGTAGGGGAAAAAAAAACATTGTTCCATCTCTAAGGAAGTCAGGCAATAGGATTTCCCTCTTACTCATTTGGAAGAATCAGCCTTTTGTTCTGTTTAGGCCTTCAACTGATTGAATGAGGCCTACTTACATTCAGGATGGCAATCTGCTTTACTCAGTCTGTGGATTCAAATGCTAATCTCATCCAAAAATACCCTCCTAGATGCTCCCAGAACAAGGTTTGAACAAATATCGAGGCAACCAAGGGTCCAGTCGAGTTAACACTAAAATAATTCATCACAATTAGGTTCCCAATATAAGTTGTTATAATAATTGTCATTATTAATATTATCACTTATTAGTATTAATATTACATTATTAATATTAGATGACAAACATTTTGCAAGACATTTTCACACATAGGATCTTTTGCTACATGACTCCTTCACATATAGTATTTTAATAATTAAATCTCAACAAGTACTGTCACAGCTTCTCATCATATTACCTTTATCATAAATTAAAAAAAAAACCTAGAGAGACCCTATCATTTAACCCTGTATTCGTGCTGTGCTGCACATAGTAGGGCTTTACAGAATTCTTTTTAAATGTACTTTGGAAAATCTAGAGTGCAACTCAGAGGCCTTATTCAGGGAAGCAGAGAAGTACATCTGTTATCAGAAAAAAAAGCATGTACTTATTTTAGCAAATGTTCTTTACATTTTTTTTTCCCTCTATCCTCTACAAAGTCCATGGGTTAAGATTTATTCTTCAAATAGCTACAGGCCATTATATAAAAATGACCTCTGAATGCAAGAATAGCAACATAGTTAAAAGTTCATAGTTTGGACAGTCAGCATTAACGTAGACTGGAGGAGTAATTTGGCAATCTCTTTCCCTTTCCCTAGGTAGCTTGATGAATGACCATTTCCTTTATTCTGTATTCAGAAGTTTTATGGGCCATAGAGAGTGCAAAATCAGAGTTATTTGTGCCTGAAATCAAAAGAAGTATTATCTACCCATACTTAAATAAATGTAGAAAAAGGCCTGAACAAAGCATTTCCAGATACCAAAAATTCCACTTTTCAGAGAAATTTTGATAGTGTTTGCAAATAAGTAAGAGAGAAAATATATATGTGGTTCCAAAGCAAGGTCAAAGCTCCTAGCATTGCAAATTATTTTAAGAATTGGTATTCACTCAGACATCCCTTAAATTAAATTAAGGAGCATGCCAGATTGGTTATCTGGAGCTCTAAATTGGAGAAATTTCTAGATATTTTCAGGGACTATTAGAAATACTGAGAACAGCACCAATTTAGTTAAAACAAATAAGTTTGACACATCCCAGTCTTCTGGCAGAAACACAGAATAGGGAATGAGAAAGGAGAAGGATCCTAAGCTCTATGTCTGATTCTCAAAATTTCTATTCATGATAGTCTTGATATTCTGAGACAATTATTATTTTATAAAGGAGTCTTCCAACATTAGACCACATATGCCAAGAACGGATTCACTATCTTAATTCCCTAATTTTAATAATTATTCTTATTCATAGCTCCCCAGTGAAAGGTGATACCTCGATTCTTTTCTCCCTAAATTTGTTTTAGAAACACATGCGTGTATTTTGTGTCATCTGCCATTCTTCCTTCTTTCCAACTGCTAGATATTCAATATAATTTTGGATACTAGTAACTTTGCTCCCTGAGTTTCTCTTGAATCTACACATTCCATCTCAACTACCACCTCTTCCCAAATGTGGTCCCCCTACATCTGCAACAGAATAATATCCAAAACATTCGCTGCATACTTTTCCCTTCTTCACAGAGCACTGAAGAGTAGTCTATCTAATCTAAGAAGTAATCAGACCCTGTCATTTCTTTGATTAAAGCCTTCTATTCTATAGCTGTCAGTGTAAACCCCACACTTCTAAAGCTGTGTTAGAAAGCCTTCCCTAGGTGACCATGGCTTTGTTCTGCAATCATTCACAATGCCTTGTATTCCACTCTATTCTCCAGCCATGCCAAACTTCCTCCATCCATGAAAGCAACTCGCATTCTCTTGTCTGCTGAACTTTGCAACGCCAATCGCCCAAATGTAATCCATTTTCTGCCAACTGCTCATTTATTTGGCCAAAAACCACCAGTTCTCTGAGGCCATGTGATTGCCACTTCCTTCGCCGACAGCCCAGGAGTTGCTCCTGTGCCTTCCCTACGTGTTCTCATCATATAAGCCACTTTGCAACTCATTCCTCCCAGTGTACTGAACAGCCTATTTTTGTAGCTGTCTTCCCAAACAGTCCACAAAGGCAAACTGTGGGAAATTTATCATTGTAAACTAAGGTTTTATCACAGATTATGAACACAGAAGTGTCTCAATAAATATCTGTGGAAGAAAAAATGAGTTTTGCTATAGGAAATAATTAAGGGAACAAGACTTATTACTTACTCTAATCTACCTCTTCTCCTTTTCCCTCCTCACTTTTCCTTCCATCCCCTCCCTTTTCCTTCAGGCTCCTCTAACCCAGTCCCCTGGTATTTTGACTCTCACTGAACTTGTATACATTATTAATTTCTTCTTTTCCATAAGAGCAGCCTTACTGATGAGCTATTTCCAATGAGTTTTGGAGATGGAACAAGAGGAAAAGGAGAAGAAGAAAAGAAGCAGAAGATTTAACATTCATGCGACAGTAGCAGAAGATTTAAAATGTATGAAGTGTTTTTTATGTGCCAGGCACTCTACCAAGTACTTTACCAGCATCTAAGTACACCAAGTATATTCACTCACATCAGCACTATGTGAAAGGCATAGTTATCGTTCTCACTTTACAGAGAAGGAAACTGAGGCACAGTAAGGGACACACCCAGGAATTGAACCTGGGCCTGTCTACCTGCCTCTCAAGTATACACTTTTTATGAAGCCATACAGGCCCCCTCACAATACATTGAATCACTACTTATGTCATCATATGTGTACAGGGATCCTGTGGTCCCTTTAGACCATAAAGCCAGAGCTCAAGATTTGGGGATATTCTCCTGGACGTGTGTATTCAAATGCCAGAATGAATGAAAGCATATACCTTTCTTTTCCCCTACCCAATGCTGCAATTTCCTCAGTGACCATCCTTCCTAAGTGCAGCACAGTGACAATGAAATGGAAGAAACTCTTTGTCCTGGGGGCACATCCCAACCTGCCTCAGTCCAGAAACACACTAGGAGTAAAACTGTGGGTCCATGAAGTCCCTTCCATATCATGGATTTCTCCTTTTGCTGCAAATGTCTTCACTCTGCTTCTTTCAACATTCTTGTGTTTCCCAAGGATCTCCACGTGTTTCTTCCTGTCGTAGTTCATTACACCTCTAGCTGTTGAGAAATGAAAGCTGCTGTTAATGTAGTTGGTGCCCTCTCCAAGAGTTGGATTGATTTGAGGTCCTGCACTGCAATTCCTTTGTGAGCTGTGTGGGAACAGGGCTCGCCCATTCATTAATCACAGGTGCTATTTCTGGTGTGTTCGTATTTTGCTCTGAGACCTTCACAGGCTAGTGCTGTGCACATTACAGGTGTGTGGTGAATATAAAATACTCATTGAATGATTGTAACAATCTATGCAACTTTCTATGACTCTTTAGGAAGGCAGCAACTGGTTATGCCTTTTCAGGTTGCTCAAATGCATCCACCTCTCTCCTCCTTGCATTTACTTCCCTATTACATGGAGGAGCTTTCCTCCTCCTTTTAAGTTAACTTGGCCTGACCTACTTCTTGAGATTCATCTCAGGATCTGCCCTGTTCTATTAAACAAGACTAGGTTCACACGTCTCTCTGTTACAGCTCTATTCTCACTGGGCTGTGATAACTAATTTACTCATACTTTTGTAGTGTCTTCAGTTAGCCTCATTGTTTTCCAAAATCAAGAGCTACAGGCTCTTCATTTTTAGTATCTTATGTTGTAGCTGGAACCAATACTTATTTCAACATGTTTTTGTTGAGTGAATAGATAAGTCTTACAATTTTTACTAAGTTCAAGAGAAGCATATCAAATCAATCAACTGAATCTAATAGTTTGAACAAGATATTCAGGACATCTCGTTGTATACCATTCATTCAGGGTCTCAGCTGTGCTAAGGGCCAGAGTTTGTTCATCTTTTGAAGTTTGGCACATTCACTACTATTTCTTCTACAATTGGTGCTTTGCTTCAAATAGGAAAAAAAATTAAAGGATCCCCTCTTTCCCTCCTTCTCCCCTTCTTCTTTTTCTTTTTCTTCCCCTTCTCCTTCTCCTTCCTCCTCCTCCTTCTACAAAGGGGGTACCATGAAGGGGTGGAGAGTGCAGGGACTGGACATTTGAGGATCTGAGAGCCATCCTTAGTTTTTTCATGTCTTAGGGACTGTCATATGAACTCTGAGAGCTTTTATTTTCTTATCCCTAAAATGGAACAATGCCTTCTTTGCACATCTTAAAGGGTCGTTGTAAAGATCAAAATATGTTAGTATTCATATTTATGTTCTCTGGAAATACTCAAAGAAATATAACCTTTGCTAATTGCTAATATTATATAGAAGACCTCCAACATCTCTATCTCTACCCATCTATCCACCTGTCTATCATCTATATTATAGTTCTCAAATAACTGCAAGTTACATCCAGTTGTTAGTAGCCTAAACACAAGCTACTGCACATTTGTTTACTATTTCCCTATGTACATGTTTTTATTTCGCCAAACTTATGAACCCTCTGGTGAAATGCAAGAGTTACTTCTGCAGCTTGAAATAAATTTAATTGACTTACTCATTTAAATACAAATAGAGGGCATTTTAGTAATACTGGACTACAGTATTGTGAAATTATGGTTTTCAAATACAGTCGGTTCTCAGAATTATCAGTGGAGTTCATAAATAACAACAAAAACCAGATTTTCCCACAGCTGAGCTCTCTCATCTTGTGGGACACACTCTATTGCCTGTGTTCATCACAGAATATCAGTGACAGTTATTTTTATGAATACACAGGACTACCCTATACAGATGTAGGAGTTGTGCCCCGTATGGGTTCCTATGATGAGTGGATGTTCAAATGTAGCTTTAGTTAATAGTCAGTAATCCTTGGCCTGGAACTAGATCTAATTAGGTCAATGAGAAGGAGTATATTTTATAGTGTATCTGTCTGGAGAGGTGGCATTTTTCAGTTTTTCTCAACCAGAAGAGGACACCTTTTTCTAATTGGCACAATTGGCCATGATGGCCCTAAACATGTCCTCACTAGCAGGTAATTTCCCTGAGATCAGGAACCACAATCATCTTTAAATTCATTCATTTAAACATCTCCTCATTCAATCACTCAACAAATTTCTGCTGAGAACCTACTTTGTGTCAGTCACTCTCCTAGATTGTGGATCCCTGTCTTTTGTCCCTCACATGGGAGATAATATGCATATGTTACAGTTTCCACATATAGTTCGTTGTGATTTTGTTCCCGTGAATAAGTATCTGGATGAATGTGAATAAAGATCATGCTAAACAAAGTTCCTTTTTACCTCAATTTTTGTTCTCTCATCACTAGCTAAACATTTGACTTCTGTATCCCTTACAGACAATAATTCAATAATAATAAAAAAGAAACTACAGCTACCAACAACTCTGTTTATAATGTAGATTCATCTATACATCCATACTCAGTATTTATGTGCATATACCAAGTGCCTGGCTTGAAGTTACTCATAAAGAATACAAAGGTGATTAATTTAGATCCTAGCTCTGTAAAGTTCAAAGTTTAGCATTTTTAAAGTAAGTAAATAATACTTTTATTAGCTAAACTTCCATGTTGGCATTAAAGGAAGTGTTTATAGGATGGGAAAGGATATTCTAGAGAGGTCCAAAAATCTCAAATATTAAGATCTCCCATCAGGTCAAAAAGAGAGAAAGAGACAGATAAATATCATCGAGCAGAAATGATAAAACTAGCCATTTTATAACTTGATCTGGAGACCTACATTTTATAACTTCTAAGATAAGGGTTTGTTTGCCAATTATTATCCTGAAGGATTGTGGATGGGGAGTGAGGATAGATGAAGTGGGTAGAAGTTGATCAGGTTGCCTCTTAAAAATAATTCTGGCATAGATGGAAGTATTGCTCATAGTATGGGACCTTGGAAATTTGTATCCAAACCCTCTGAAATGTTTGGTAAAATGCTTGTTCCTAGACCTCATTCCAGATGTTTGGAATCAAAGAAGCTTGAGATTGCACTGGAAAGACCGAGTGCCACTGTACGGGGGACGAAGCCCAAATGGACAAATACTACACAGTAGGCTGTCTCCTCCTAAGAGGGAAAGATGTTTTTATGCTGTGCTATTCACGATTATGGAAAGAATTTCCTTTCTGCTTGCAATACGAAGTGAGGTATCACTTTCCTTATGGGAGTAATGACAGTCTTTGACATACTGAAGACCACAGTCATTGACCTGCTTAGTGCCAATGTCACTCATTTGCAAATGAGGGATTTACTTATCGACTTATTAACTCCTTGGTGATCATTGCTCATAGCATCCTGGTACACAGAGACCTCCTGAGACGCATGCATTATTAACCTGGAGAATGATGCTTTTCTCGTTCAGCCCAGGCCAGCACAGGTTTTCAATGGGCTCACTCCAACCATCTCCACATTTAAAAAAAACAAACAAAAATCACATTGCTCTCATGAAAATTAATGACTGTTATGCTTACTCACAAAAGGTAAGATAAATACATGAGATAAATGACTGTGTGTTGTTGAACATTCAAAGATGTAGACAAAGGACTGTTTTCAAGTCATGTATACAAGCACTGTCTTTAATATTTCCCTTTCTACATTACTCAATCTTTAAATTCACGGCTGTTTTTAATGTTAACCACTTCTTTTTTAGCTTTAATTTGAAAGAGAAAATGTACAATGGCTTCTAACCATGTTCATCAGAGTGTGCGCTGTGATCACAATCCCTTTCTCTAGGGCAAATCATCCTTGCTCTTGAAGAGGCAGCCTGAGATGAGCCATATTTTACTTGGGACCATGGAGAAAATAAGTGAGCAGTATACAGGCAAATGGATAGACAGAAAAGCATGTATCTATTACGACAGCAGAGCTGAGGCAAGATAAAGGTTACATACTTGCTTTGAGGCACCTGAAGCCAATTTTAATCCAGAACAAAAGACAGTTCTAGTTTCCTCAAGTGGTGGCCAGTTCAATGGAGCCACTTTTTGGATATCCACAAGAGGCTATCTTCCTTACGGTCATGTGTATGTTTGTAAGATTGTTGCACTATTTCAGCTAGAGAGGATGAGTGATAACTCCTTGCAAACAAAAAACACTACTTAAAACAGCTATCATCATTTGGTAAACACAGTAGTGCCCTGAGAATATATAGTATTATCATTACATCATTTGTTAATGATTTTTTAAAAAATGGAGGACTTTATGTGGTTTGAGTAAGTCTAAACCAAGAAAAAAAAATCACCAACTGGAAAGTCATACACTGGGAAAATAAACAGGCAAAACCCTAGTTCATGCTTGCCCAAATCTTACACTTATCATATCAACTGAATTGCGGGCACACCAAAATCTTACAAAAATTATCAAGTACTACAAAAGGACTTTGCAAAGCCAAAAGCATTTTAATATGCACAATGGGTTCTCTAATACCAAAGAAACATTTTGACCCCAATGGTTCCAACTTACCATTTAAAAATTATTGAGAAAAATGCCTAAACTTACCTTAAAATCAAAGACTAATTTAAAAATAGTGCCAGTTTACAGATAATTCTTATGGAAAAAGATTATATGAAAAGAAAAAGCTTAAAATGTGAAGGGGGAATAGAAAAGGAACAGCACATAATTAGGAGAGAGTTTGAGGTCCTAAGTATAATTTGACTATGCCAAGAACTGAGCTTATGAATGTTACAGATTCCATGTTGGGAATGGTAAGGTAAAGGGTAATGCCAAAAAGTCAAAGCTAGCTGCCTTTATTCATTCTTAATGCTAATTGAAGGTACTGCAAACTATTCTACTAGGCATATTTCACCCTGTCATGGGCCTCAACTATAAGCCAGTGACTTAAGTAAAATCATGGATAGGAGCCTTTTTATATAGGAATCTTTGGAACTGAATTAAATAATTAAAAGTGTGCATAATGAGTAAAGCATTTTAAGACACATTATTTCTTTACATACCCAAAGTTTCATCTTTGTCTCAGATATATGTATGGGTCAGGCTGATGGATTTTTGACAATGTGACCCATCAAAATTAAAAGAACAAAAATCAAAACAATAATTTAGATTGTTCATTCTTTCACTACTTGTGTATTATCACCTTCTGTGTCTGAGGTTTGTATTAAGAACTAGGATTATATATGTGAAGAAACACATCTTCAAGAAGCCTTTGGCCTATTGAAAATGGCTGGCCAGCCTAGTCATACTTCCTTGGCCTTGGGTTACCTTTACTAACTTTGAAGGGGCTGTATACCCTTGTTTCCTTGTGGATTTTCTTGTGTTCTCTTTTCAGAGAGAAAGTTTAGAAAATGCTGACAGAGCTGCACAGAATCTTTAGTTTATAAATGAAATTCATAGACATTCTAGGTGTATGATGAGTGACAATGATTTGAAAATTCATTTTATATCCTTTACCAAATGTTGTGTTCCCAGTGCTTCCTATCAGAGTAGGATAATAACATGAGCTTAATTCATTTGATATTCATTGCCATTTCCACTCCTATTTAGAGTACTGTCTAAGGAAAGGATAGTCAGTGTATTAAGGATGTTAAATGCATTACCTTGAATTTGATTCTCAACACACTCCAAACATTATTATTATCTATATATTACAAAGGAGAAAATGGGGCTCAGGAAAATTGAGTGCCTTGCCTAAGGTCATGTAGGTATCCAGGGAACAGACCAGGATTCAAACTCAGGGGGCTGATTCCTAAGGCAGCTGCTCTTAACTGCTTCATTAGCAATTGCCCCAGGGCCCTTGTTTAAAAAAACAAAAACAAAAAAATTGTCCCATTGCTAGCTATATCATCAATCTGCCACTCTGGGAGCCAAGTACTAGACCCATTAGATGCATGGGCTCTCATATCCTCCAACATAGCACAGGTGTCAGCTACTCTTGAAGTATTTCCTGACACTCCTATCTAACTTGGTTGAAAGTAAGCTCCTTTGTGCTTGTTGCCATCATTATTCAATCAAGCTTTATATTTACTGTCTTACATCTTTACAACCCCAGTCCCTAAGTATAGGATCTGACTGAGACAAATATAAGAGTAAGTGTTGAATAAACAAATACATGGCACATGTGAGCAAATGAATGCAGTACTGTTCATTCTGCCTTGGTAACTATAATTAAACCATATAATTTTACTGGGTCCTGAGAAGTTATGTCTAGGTATGGGTGAACCATAGGAAAATATTATACTCAAGTTTTATTGCCTTGCATGTCTTTCCAATTAATGAAGAAAAAAAAATGACAGAAAAGAGTGTCTATGAGCAACGTAACATGTATAAGTTACTGTTCATATGTTGTATAAAATGTTTGTTAGGAAATGACATAGAATGATATTTCTCAAACTGTGATCCTAAACCAGAAGCAGGTCATCACTGGAAATGTATTAGATTCAGAAATAAGAGGTATGGGTCTTGGCATTCTAAAATTTGTACAACATTGGTATAATCATCCCTACCTCCGGGGTACTAATTAGGGAACCCAACCATAGCAATCTTGAACTGAACTTTGTGTCACTCATTTTATTATATTGCATATTGGAGGTGGGAGGGGAATATTTCTGGTGCTAATGAGGTCCCTTTGAAGCATTCTCTAAGAGATCTCCCTTGGAGACATATTTGTGGATGACTAAAACAGCACCAAGTAACCACATTGATAGAATGTTCCTGGACATTCCCACCTATGTATACTGTAGGCATTCCATAAACACTGTTGACTGATTTAACAGATGACCTGAATTGACAATACAGACCTTTCCAAGGAGCTTATTTTCTGCTAATGGATTTAGACAGTACTCTATATTACTAGAATAGGATATGCAACACTTGAGCCCTCAGAGTCTAATCATAGACTCTGTCGCAGTGTACCTTTTCTTCCCTCATGCAACTGTATAATCTTCTCTCTCCAATTTCTTTCAGAAAAATTCATTTACAATTATCTATTGGTTATTCTTGGGTGAGCAAAACCCATGTACCTCTTGTTTTTCTTTATTATTGTGTCATTTTCTCAAATAAATAAACAAGAAAACACCCCAAGAGCACAGAAGGCAGCATCTGGACGATGTTCTTTGTAGATAGATTGTGTTGCTCTCGTGTTTGCAGCAAAACCTCTAGTGCATTGCTGGAATGACTTTGGGGAACACATGCTTTTTATCTGCACAAGTGAGGCTTCTGTTTTCCTGTCTTCCTCAAGAAGATAGTGCAATCACATTTCAGCAATGCAAAGTCAGGAGGAGAGGGAGGAGGCAAGGAGAACAATCTAAACAAAACTTCCATCCAATAGTGCTTTCTTTTACTTTGCCTCTTTGTTGGCCTTAACACCATTAAAACAGCTGGTCAGTGATGTAAAACACTCCAGCCTCTATGTAGATCACATGCAGATACTAGGCACGTTGTGACTGCAAGAGTAACCACTGAGATAAAGCCAATTTTCAGGGGATGTTCAACTGCAACTCATAGTAGATGGCAGCATTAACTCATTTATGTTAAGACATTCTAGGAATGGGTAATGCTCAATTTCACTTTGGAGCATTGATATTGCAAATACCCACTGTAGATGTAAAACTGGCTTATGTGTGCTTATTTTATTTGAAAGGCACTGCAGACTATTGATTATTTGTTTCTCTTTCAAGAAAATGAAAGTAGCACCCTAGTGTGTCCTTGGCCAACTGATGTAACTTACACACTCCTTTCCTTGCTCATCTCTATCAGGTACAGTGCTGAAAGCTTATGGAATAGTTCGTTTATTTTGTAATCACAGATTGAGATATAGTATATGTAAAATCCCAAGTCAAGAACAAGGATTGGAAGGGTCAAGAAGGAACAGAGTGGGAGAGGAGGCAAGGATGAGATGCTCAGGGTGGGTAAACATCCAATGAGCACATTGTTAAAATAAAAGGTCTGTAAGTGATACAAGGGGTACATATGTCATGTCTTGGACTAACACAGAGAAGTAATAAGTAAGTCAAGTTGAGGGTTTCAGAGAAAGAGATCCTCCCTTTCAGAAGGGAACAGAAATTTAGTTATTACCTGGAAGAGCACAGAAAAGAATCCTTCAAAGAGAGAAAGAGTGAGTGCTTCATGAGAAGAGAATGGGACTTTCAAGGGGATGGGACTTTCAAAAGGATGGGAACAAAACAAGGTTGTTGTGGACCCTGTACTGAATAAGGAAATGTGATGGAAAATGAGCCCTGGAAATGTATAGTATGTAACTGCAATCTTGCCTCTTTTTTTTTGTTTTAATCCAAACAGACTGGTTAGAAAGAAATGTACCAAAATATTAACAGTGATTATCTCTGCATGGCAGAAGTATAATATAAATTGACTTTTTTTATATTTCATACTATTGTATATTTTCCAAATTTTCTGTAATTGTTACAGAGATTGTTATAATTGCCTGTCCACTTGCTGCCCAACATTCCAATGGTTGAGAGACAAGGTGTTAGGGGCAAGGAAAGAGACTCATTGGAAGGCCAGCATATGTAGAGGATGGTGGACTATTGTCCTAAAGAACTATTGTAACTTAGGGATGACTTCAAGCTTCTTTTATTTTAGGGAAGGGGGCTCTTGAAGGGGTTGAAGTCAGGAGGTGATGATGGACCTCAGACATCTGGATGTCAGCAAGCGTCTAAGGAAAGTTTTGAGACTCCTTATCCTTGGTTAGTTGACTCAGCATTTTGTTCACATGGGTCTAGCCATGATGTTCCTATAAGTCTTTGAAAATCTAATCATCAATTTTGCACATACTCTTTTATCTCCTCTGGCCAGGTGAGTATAGGGTAAGGGGCTGGTTGCATCAATCTTAAGCCAAGAGCAAAATTCCTTCTGATGATTAACAAGCCTACATGTAGGACTGCAGGGGTGAGCAGAAGCTTTTTGACCCAAAGATTAAGGCAGCAAAGAAGACAGATGCAATATGAAGGCAGAGATGCCAACCTTTTTCACTCTGTTACATAATGAGCATGTACTGCTTTATAATCAGAATAAAATGTCATAATGTATTACCTGTATCACACAGGGTCATGGTGCAGATTAAATGTGAAGGTGAATTCATTAATCTAATGAACATTTGCATGCCTACTATATGAAATACACTAGTAATTTTGAAGCCAAAGGAGAAGAAAGGGACAGTGCTTGTTTTCTTCAAGCTCATTGTTCTTACAGTGCAGGCGGAAACACAACCAGAGTAAAGAGGGACATCAGGTTACATGGTCACACCGAAGAATGTCTCTAACTTCAGAACAGAGTTTACTGGAACACTTTCCTAGAGAAGAGGATGTCTGACCCAGGGTGGACTTCAAAGGACAGGTAAGCAAGGGCAGACTGGAGGGAGAAGGCAGCACACATAGAGCAGGACCGTGAAGTGGTGTTTGGGAAATCACAAGTAATTCTGTATAGTAACATAGGATGGGAAGAATGAGCAGCTTACATTGGAGAAAATCATACAGAACCTTCAGGGTCCAGCCCAAGGAGCAGATATACTTTATTTAAAGCTGGAATAGTTGGAGAAGTCTTTTTCAGAAGAGTGGAAAAGAGTTAGTTTACCATGGAATGAGGTTCTCAACAACCCAGAACATTCTTAAGAAGAGCAAGGGCATTAACTCAGAAGAGCTGAAAACCAGAGATACAGGAACGTGAGCACACAGCAAATGTCAAATGGGAAGTGAGGGTGAACCTGGGGCTGGTTGGCTTTTCACTTAACAGTAAGGAAAAACTAGTGCCTAATGGCCATCTGCTACTTTTCAGTCTCCCCCGAAATTTCTCCTTCTATTTCCCTTCTACTGCTCCATTTGATAATGGTGTGATAATCAGTCATGGGACTTAACTGGCAAAAATATTGGTTTTACCAAGGTAGGCTGACCAGAAGACTCTGTCCTCTTAGATAAAGTGATTCATTTAGAGGGGGTCACATAATATGATTAGGAACAAGGCAAATCTTTTATAGAAAATGTTTAAGAATGTTTGGCAAAAGAGGATTATCAGTAAGCATGGAGTTGGTGGAAATTTGAGATACATGTAAAATCTCTTGGGAATGAAGACAACCAGGAAGGTGAAGGTGAAAATGGATGGGGGCAAGAAGTCAGAGGAAAAAGGAGATGAAAAAGAGTTAATGAAATGGGAGGAGAACATGTAAGATAAAGAGGAGGAGGAAGACTAAAGGACAATGAATCCTGACACCATTGATTAATTACCTGAAACCAGCTATGGCTGACATTAGCACTACCTACTGGACTTCTTCATTGAAAGAGTGGATATATTCCATTTTTTTTCCCTTAAATGAGTTTGCATATGGTAATCACATATTGGGAATATAGAATATAGGGAATCTCATGTGAATAACGAAGGTGGAGAGGGGTGAGAGGAGACCCGGAAGAGCACATTGAGAGAGGAGGTAGATATATTGTTTGGCGTCTAATGGATGAAACAAACAGGACAGGAATGCAGCCAGAGAAGAACAGTCAGGTTATAAGTGATCACAGAAGAGGGGCACTTCAGAATGAAGTTCCCTGGAAAGCCCAGACTTTTGAGGATAGGAGAAAATTTGTGACTCAGGAGGAGAAGGTTGGTTAGATTTCTATTGGTAGACCCTCTTCTCGGCTCTGTGGTTTTTCTATCAGCAGCCTTCCATTCCTCTATAAGCTTTCCCTGCCATATCTAGAGAACACTGTCTTTATTTATTGCTAATATTTTTATATAATGATATTCTGACTTAAACCACTTTAAGAAGGGAGCATACATTATAGGGACTTAAAGGTGTACAGTTGAAACTGTTTTATCTTTGTATTAGGTATTGCTACATAGCAAATGTAGAGTTTTAAAATAAATAACGTGCATGTTTTCCATTACTGAGTCTATGGATAAGAAATCTGGGTGTGGCTTTTCTAGGTCTTCTGCCTCAGGATATCTCATAAAACTGCTAACAAGGTGTCACTCAGGCTTGGGTCTCATATGAAAGCTCAACTGAGGAAGAATCTGCTTCCAAGCTAACATGATTGTTGGCAGGATTCAATTCCTTGTGGGGCATTGGACCAAGGGCCTCAGGTCCTTCTTGGCTGTCAGCCAGAGGTCACACTCAGTTCTTTGCAGTATAGAGAAGTTCACACTGGCATGGCATAGCAGATGGCTTCATCAAAAGTCGTCAAGAGAAACAGTCTATAGGGAGGACTTGCTAGAAAGATGGAAGTTGCAATTTTTATGATCACAAAGTGTTATCCCATCAATTTTGCCATATTCTATTGGTTAGAAGCAAGTCAAAATTCTCACCCACAACAGAGAGCATAATAACACAGAGGAGGAGAGGATCATTGGCAGTCACCTTAGAGTATTTCCATCATGATCTTCCCACTTAGTAAGGATAAAATCCCTGTCTCTCCAAGAACATTCAAATTTGTAAAGTGAAGTAAAATAAATGTTTCAAAAACATTAAAAATATAGGCAGAGGGAGGTGATATTTTGAAATTTTTGCTTCAATAACATTAATTTTTAAAATTTGTATATATCATATAACATCATGAAAACTTATGTCAGAAGAATGGAAAGGAGAGAAAAATTTAGTGTTTGAGTAGCTACTGTGTCAGATGGTCATTCCCTCATTTGACTCACTAAACTTGAGAGTGGCTGTATTACCCCGTTTTACTCAGGAATACAGAGCCTTTGTTATCTAAAGAAGAATTACTCCTAACTAGTACAGTATGAGCTGGGCTTTTGAATAAGTTTAACATATGGTTTAATGTCAGTTATGCTGTTCACAAAACCTCTCTAAGTCTCAGTAATTAGTTCATAAAATAGGACAATAGTATAGTGTTTATGTGAGAACTGACCAAGACAAAGATAAAGCACTTAGCACAGGGTTTGGCACCTAGTAAATGCTCAATAAAAATTAGCTTATTATTGTTAACCCAAAGCCATACAGTGGTAAGGGGAAAATTCAGATATGGAAGCCAATTCTGCCTGCCTGTGCTCTTTTTATTACATGCACCCCCTAATAAACTTTAGAGGGGGTTTAGTTTCTCTCTTGTTTAGATGCTAAAAAGGTGTGTGGGGGGAACAAAGAAAGTGACATTCATGATAATAGCACACAGCTGGGACCGAATTCATTTTATCTGAATCTGGGCAAACCTGTGTGATCATCAGAGCTAGGTGGGCCTGTTAAGACACAGATTGCTGGGCCCCATCCCTAAAGTTTCTGATTCAATAGGTTTGCAGTGGGCCTAAGAATTTGCTTTCTAAAGAGTTGTCTTGTGAACCTGGTGCTGCTGGTCCAGGGACCACACTTTGAGAACCTCTAATCTAGGGCATTCAAGGTATGCCGTTATGTTCCACCTTGTCAAACAAACACAAGAGAAATGAGTGCCATTCTATGTGTCCTACTAAAATGGGAGCATATGTGACTTGTGGCTGAACTATATGCAAATGTTTCATATTTAGGCTCTTATGTAGAACTATTTTTGCCTGTGAGTGAATGGCCCAGGCTGGAATGTAAATCAGCTTACATACTGCTGATGGTGGATCTCGCTTTTGTTTAAAGGTGTGCAGACTCAGTAAACTCTTATTAGAGATGTGCTGTTCTGTGTTTCTATTTCTCCAAAACAAGCAAGTGGTCAATGAAAAACATGTGGGCAAAACCTACCTATGGTCAATCCTAACTTGCTTAGAGGAATTCAGTACAAATTGGGTCTAGTTTGCAGAAAAATTAATTTTGTAGATCTCTCTAGAAAGCAAGGCAGATGTACTTTATTATGTTTGGCTTTTATTCAATATGTTTCTTCAAGAATTCTAAGTTTTTCCTCTGACACCCAACTGTCTCTCCAGACTGTTCTCTGTTATACACTAACACATCATATATACAAGAAGTGCGTGCATGCAATACATATCCAAATACCTCGTTTTTCACCAGCACATGCTTCTTTTCCTTATAATATAACCACTGTCTGGCAGTGGTTTCCAGAGGCTGTGATCCCATGAGGGAGGAAATCACTATTTAACATTAAAAAATTAAGCTATTTAAAACACATCATTCCTAGTCTCAGACTTTTTTTTTATTTCAGCTTTTATTCCTGTTTTAGTTTGTTTGTTTCTGTGAAGAAACATGTAAAAGTCATGTATCCTGATAATCACTTATGAAGCCAGGAGTTCAATCCAAAGGAAATTGTTTCTGGATTTTTGAGCAATTTTAAATTCATGAAAATTCCCTCTCCATGAATTAATTTTCTGTACTCATAGGGAGAACAGACATAAAGGTTGCCACCAAACACTGATATATAAATAAAGGTAAAGATTTATACCATTCTGTTTTCGTTGAGTAACTACATATTGTTATTTCTGTAAGAGAAAAAGAATCAGAGATATTTTAAAAAGAGATCATTTCTGTAAAAATATATTTATTTCTGCTTTACTTACTATTATAGACTGAGGTCTTAACAAAAAGCTGGAAAATAGTGGAAGAAATACACATCAAAATATGAATGCTTTTAGAATTTAAGATGACTAATTCTCTTCAGACATATTTTTAAAATACAGTATATATATCTTAGTGTTTTAACAGTATGTTTCTCATTAAATTCTTGGCTGCAGTGCTTTCCTATTGTGTGCTCAAACTCTACTTGGCACTGAGGATATAACAGTGAGGAAAAGCACAAGCGTCCTGATGTTCATGGAGCTCCCAGCTTGGTGGGAGAGACAGACATCAATCCGAGAGTCAGCAGATATATTTACTACACTGAAATTAATGTTTATATGATGTGGGGATGGGAGACAGAGATATAGCCAGTGAGGTCTGAAAAAGGCTTTCCTGAGGACCTGCTTCTGAATGGCTTTCCAAAGGAAGAGCTAGAGTTCCTAGGCAATGAAGAGGGTGATGGTGATCAAGGCAGATGAAATAGTGCCTGCAAAGGTCTCATGGCATGCAACATGGCCCTTCAAGGACCAATACAACTTGCCTTTAGAATTTGATATAAAGTCAACTATATTAGGATATCCATTGTAAATACAGAATGGGGCTTGGGTATCTTATGTTTTTTAATTGCATAAACCATATAACATGAGGGTTTTTTTTCCATTGAAACACAGTCCACCATGGCCCTCACTGTGGCCTTTGCAAGGTTGAAGTTGTACCTTCAGTCAAATGAGAAAGTGACTCATGGCTGCACCAGTCTAGGTCTTTCATAGCCCAGAGTTGATGGGTAAGCTAGTGGAGTGTATAAATACAGAAAGTATTTGTGAGTTAAACCCTTAATTGTACACTTCTACATAGGAAACTCTCTCATGCAATCTTATGTAAATCTGTTTTCTGAAGCAGTCTGATTTATCTTTCCAGCCAAGGAGCTAGTGTGGAAGCTATTGCTAATGATAGTGCAGTGGTGGGAGTCCACATGGTGCTTATAACGGTCAGCATGCAGACCTCCAGACCACTGTTATTGACCTGATCAAAGCCATGGGTACCACTGGGAAGCTGTGCTCGCACTTCTACTCCATAAATTTAGCAGACCAAGAGTTTATTACTACCCTGAGACAAGCTGATGATGGAATGGCTGGTTGAGTTAGTGCCTCATCTCTTTCGATCTATTTCCAATCACTGTTGGAGGAACCAAGACTGTGTAATGTGTCCATTTTTATTCAGTTCATGTTACCAAGACTATATGATAATGCTCCTGGAAGACAGTATGTTGGGCTTTTAGCAAAATCTCAGAGGGCTGGTGAGATTGGTCTGGATGGGAATGGCAGTGGAGCAGGGGGATAGGTCAGGAACATTAACTCAATATTGTTTCATAAAGTTGAAAACCTGTCAAGAGGCTTTGAGAACCTGATCCCTGGTTAGGACATGGCTGACTTTTAGATTCTGTTATTGGAAGGCATTTTAAAGCAGAATTTCAGTACACAAAGTTCTCAAGGATTTAGTGATAGCTTCCTTAAGTCAAGTGAAATATCTTGCATTTAGAAAAAAACTATGGATCGTCTCTGTGCATTGGTTGTGATCAGATATGATTATACAGCTTATAAACCCAGTTTGATTTTAGCTCATTAACCTTTGTCTATAACAAAAGATGGAAACAGGACATGGAAGTATAGAAAGGCAGTTAAGAATATCGGTCTTGGTGATAGCCTGTCTGTATCTAAATTAAAATAGTGCCACTTATTGACTGGGAAGCTTAATAATACCTTGAACCTCAGTTTCTATATGTATAAAATAAAGATAATAGCACCATACACTTCAAAGCATGGTCCTGAGGACCAGTAAAGTATTGTACCCTAAGTACTTAGCACAATTCCTAGCACAGTTCCCACGTCAATCACCCTCATTAAGGTATGATTTGTTTAGTGGATCCTATGAGTTAGAGCAGCAATTCTCCACTGCCATGCCACAATCCACTAGTGTTTGACATGAAGGAGAAAAGGTCTTAGTCATCAGTGTATTGGGAATGCCTGGCTCGTCCACCCCACAGAATTCAACCATCTGGCCATCCCACTGCACATATTAACCAGCATGAGCCCATGAACTAAATGCCACACATGTCATAAGGGAGCTATTAAAGGGCATTAGACAGGGGAGTGATTGGGTTCAGTTTCATATGGAGGAAAGATTGGCCTAATAGCATGGAGAATATGGGTTGGCCTGATTAACACAGTGGCCAAGATTCCATCATAGAAATCACTTTGGAGATAATCACAGCCTGACCCAAGATAATGACAGTGGGGATGGAAAAGGAGGGACATTTATGTATATCATGATAAAATCCTTTAGACTTAGTGACTAACTATATTTGACAGCTTTGGAAGAACAATTATTCTGATGCCCATCTTTCAATTTGTATTCTTTCTTTTTTATCCCTTTAAAACTCTCTTTATTCTTTCATCTCTGTGTGAACCACTTTTTGGGTACCCATAGCACTTCTCTACCCAACATGGAGAAAAATGGAGAAGGAACTTAATGGCAGAGGAAGAAGCTCTGAAACCAGAAGATCTGTGTGGTGGGATTGTCCCCTTTTCAACCAGACATATTCCAGCCAGACACAAGGACACCTGGTGGAGGACATCTAGAGAGCAGAGCTCAAAATGGAAAGGCTGGGCAGCAGGTCATCCATTTAGGCTGAGTATTCACTTTGGCCGTGAATTTTTGTCTATTTAATACTAGGAAATAAAATGCCAGGACATTTGAATGGGAGTTAGCATTTGTTACCAGGTCTTGGTATAAAGATTAAAATAGTTGATATGGTCTGTAGGGCTTACAAGATTGGCCTCTGCCTAGCTTTTCAATCCCACTTCTCACCAGCCCACCCCTCCATCAATACCCTCCTGTTATGTTGCCCATTCACTTACTCACCCACTCCCACATGCTGCCACCCTGGGGACTCAGGCCCTGCTGGTTTCTTTTCCTGAAATACTTTCCCAATCCTCCTTTATAAGTTTCTCTTCATTATTCACATCTCACCTTGCCTTAAGGTCTGCTATGGCATGTCATCCAGGTTAGCCTTTTTGGAAATTATTCCTTGGAGAACAATGTTCCCATTGCATCCAGTTATTTTCTGCAGAACACATCTTGGTTGTAACTATACAGTATTTAAATAACTTCAGTTTTTCCAATTAGACCATTAGCTCACAAAAGCAGATTCTGGACTTGTTTTTGCTCACAGAAAAGCCTAGAACATTCTAAAAGCTGACACTGGTCAATGAAGGAATGAATGTAGCAATTGGCATTACAACATCTGATTTTTATATAATCTTCCTAAAGAAGGTATTATCTCCATTTTTCAAGATGAAGAAAGAGAGGCCCAAAAAAGTTTATGTGAATTTTGCCAAGTTACAGATGCCAGATTTCACTCTTACCAATGACCTCTTATATACGAACTTCTTTTCTATGTCTGTTTTGCTTTTCAAATAAAGTGAACTCCACATGGCGCACACACAGAATTCACATAGACCTCATCTGAGAGGTATTTCCATTCTCAAACCTTTGACAATTTATTTTTGAAAGCTACGTGGCCCAGCAAATGCCATAACAGATCGAATGCTCAAAGAAGCAAACAAATAACAAACTAAATTGTGATTCCTATATATGCTTCTAGTTAATATTCCCTAAGAAAAATGAAACAACCAAAAAGAACCTACTCCCTCCCCCTTACTTTCGTTTCTTAAACCTATTAAGTGGCTCAGAAATGCTGGAGTCAGAGAGACCTATCAAAACCTCTACAAAGAAGCACTTCATAAGCTGATAACCAAAAGCAGTAAATAATAGGCCGGGAATAAGAAGATAAGGGTTTTGTACTGAAGAGTATGAGGCTGTAACACATGAAGAAAAATATGTGATTTGGCAACTCCAGTTTTCTGCATTTGCTCATATTTTTGAAAACTTATACACTGTTAAATATGTATTTATTCAACTCAAACTTTAGAGCCCTTGCCATACATCAACTTTGTGTTAGAACTCTGGGCAAACAAAGATCATCACGGCAGGTCGCACTCCACTGATATGAAGAAAGCTTAAACGATACTTATAATACAAAGCAATCATGACCAGGATTTGGGTGCATTTTTAGTATTCTGGAATTGCAGAGGAGGAATAATGAGGATCCCCATTTGTAGTTTCCCTTTGGAATATTTTTTCCTCACACACAAAAATGTTAAGAATGTAGCATTTATTGCATTGCTGTTTTTAAGTGGAATCAAATTTAGTTGACATGGTTTGAAACTTAAGGTACAATTTCAGGGCATAAACTAAGTTTGAGAGTAATGGATAGGTGAAAAGGTGGCACTCAGTCATCTTCTTGAGTTGTCATGTTTAGAACCTTAAGATTGTCTGTCTATGACATCCCCCAGTTTCTGCAAAGGTGGCAGTTATTTTACCATGCACACAAAGCTAGAATGTATCAGAGATGGGATTTTTGAACACACAAGGCTTCTATGACATAACCAGTGTATACTGATGGTAGCTCTGCAGGTAAAAACTACCTTAATATCAAGGGTTAAATGTGGTGTCCCCAGCAATAGAGAACTGAAGATCCATTTCTGAGGGCACTGGGGAGCTGGCCTGGTCATTTAGGGAATGAGAAAATGAAGGTTCCATTTAGTTGGTACATCAGTTTTCAGGTACATAGGTCAGTGGAGATGGAATAGAATAAAACAAGGCAGAGGCACCAGTGAATTTCTCCTGCTATTTCATGATGACCTCATTTGACTCTCCTCCCTGCGACTGACATGTCCTTTCCTTTAAAATTACACGTAGTGCTAAACAAATGGATCTCTTCAGAGTCACTTAGCAGAACTAATCAGCACACAAGCCTGGTTTCAAAATGAAGTGTCCATTCCACGGTGGACGAGGGCGATTACTTTCTGTTCTTCCATCAGAGGTAGGGGTCACCTGCAACTTGGAAGGAATTGGTGTTCTGCTCTCTCATTCAAGGCAAAAAATTGTACCCCTGTCACACTGAAATCTCATTCTTCCGCCTGAAAACTCATTTCCTTTTAGGACTTTTCCCATGCTGGCTGGAAATTGTGCTCAGAGCCCATGCACATGGAAGTGAATGTGGTCTTTCATGCTTCCAGGGCAGTGTTTCTCATCCAGGGCAAATTGCTGGGTGGTGAGAAACCAGGTAGCTAGAAACACACACTTTAATAAACTTTCATTTGATAACTGAATCTTATTCTAATCAATGGCAAAATGGAGCCACTCTGCTCTCCACCCACAGTAATTAGAGCTCATAAGCTAGTGATGAAGGTTCATGTGTGGAAAGGCAGTGTAGTAAACAGTTTTCACTTTGATTTGCAAACACTGATTTCTGCCCTATTAAAAGTAGATCTCAAAACCAAACTGTCCCTGTTTAATGCTCCTTTGAGATACTCTCCAATTAAAAAAAAATCTGTTCTAATTCCCTATAACTACAGTTTTTGAGGGAGCAGATAGACTAACAGCAAACACAATTAGATCATTTTACAATGAATTAGAGGATCCCAGAGCGCAAAGTGACTTTCAGCTGTGACCTTATTTTACACCCACAATCATCCTGAGTGCTTGGAGGTGTTGTTCCCTTTCTACAGATGATGAAATTAAGGCTCAGAAGAGTTAAGTCATTTGTTGTCAAAAATTAAAATGTAATAACTCAGGAACAAGGATTGGAACCAGAGTTTCTGCCTTCAGTCTCATTGGGCTGGAAAAACAGTTAAAACAGGCATTTGGAGTCAATGCCACAGCCCTTTTGTATCCTAGAGATAGTGTACCCTCCTTGATCCTAGGGATATTGGGGAAGAAAGTCTCTGGAGGGGCTCTGAAATGCACATGAACAGTAAGAACACTATGCAGCCCCTTCCCTCATGCCCTTTGAAAGATGCAGGGGCAAAGTGGCAAGAGGATCTCCTTTTCTTACTACTGCTGGCTAATCATATGAAAACTATCTTTATTCGTAAAGAGATGCTGGCATTAGTGCTTTCATACTGTAACAAGTATCTAAGTACATTTTTTTTTCCAAGTGACTTACCATAGTGAAATTTTCAACTGCATTTTGGGCATGAATGCAGATTAATGTCTTAATACTGTTCATATGTGAGAATCACATGCCAGTCTCTGTAGATTTTTATGAGGCACTTTCCAAATCAGATTCTGTCCACGTTCCTGACTGAGTACCTAGTTGTTCAATAATACGTGTGATTTCACACAGGCATCAAGTACAAAGCTAATTGCTCAGACTCTTTTAAAGAGTGACAGAAGAAAAGTAAAGTTAGCCCTATAAAGGACAGGGCAACTGTTAGACCTTCAAAAGCAATAACTAATTCAAAAAAAGGTACTATTAAAAAGCTAAGCTCACTATCTTGAGTATAACATATGCAAAGAAAAGCCACATCCATTAAAGATTATCTGCCTATTTTGTATTCATTTTTTTCAAGGATTCGTTAACTTAATGAATAAAAAAACCCTACAAGCTCAGAATTAGGTTGCTAAAAACTGGCAGCAAACGTGTTTATTGAAATTTAGTTCCTATGGGGACTGTCAAAATTGTGAATAGGCAAGCAAGTTCTCTCCCAATATTTGCCTGTATTTCCTGAAAAGCACATCCAGAGAAGTGAGGATTCTTGGCATGGATGGACCATGGAAACAGACCAATGGCGTCAAGTGTATCCATTCCCTAGAACGTTGTAGGCATCTGATTCAAGCAATGGAAATAAATTCAAGTTCTGATTTTGCCTAATGCACAAGCTGCATTAAGAGTTTATTGGATAAACAACTTACAAATGTTACTGTGCTTCGCAAATGAATAATGGAACATGTAAGTATATGCTCAATGGAGTCTTATATTTTCATCTATGACATGATTGACAGTAATGTATAGTTATTTATCTGGAGGTGAAAATGAAGATTAGTCAGAGATAGACTAAAATTCTCTGAAGATTTCTCTCATGACACACCTTGATATGGAAGGAAGAAAAGTTCTCTATTATTTTTTCTATACCCTTTTTAACATCTTCATTTTGAACATCCTCAATGAAGCTGTCAGAAAGGTTCTCAAATATAAGAGATGAGATTTATAGAGAAAAAAATGGAAATTTCATTGGGGATTTTATTTCACCATGTCTGTATGATATTGATTCTACAAGTTGCTATTAAGTGAAAGCAGAGAGAGTTTGGCTTTTCTTTGTGTTTTTATAAAATAAAATATGTATACACTCATGGTAGGAATTTGAGAAATATAGAAAAAAAGATGAAACAAATTACCAGTAATTTCACAAACCCTTGAAAGCTACTAGTATTATTCCAGGGATTCCTTTGAAGCACTGTTTTATATTTATACTTCACATATTTATATTTATTATTAGGCATACTGAAATTTAAATTTTTTTAATCTTTATGTCTGCACTCTCAATGACTATAATGCTTAGTGAGATCATAATATTCTTCAGAATAGGTTAACTAAATTATTCATGTTGAATATTTCAAATGATTTTTGCTGTTGTGTTTATACAGTACAGTAACTATAATAAATATCCTTTTATACAGAAGGTTTCCCACATTTCTTTGGATAAACTCCTAGAGGAGAATTAATAAGTCAAATGGACTTCATTTTGAAAGCTGTAAATGGACATTGAAAAGCATTTTCAAAGTGAATATGACTCTCTCACTGGTAGAATCTCTCCTCTCCTTCCTCCCTCCCTCCCTCCCTTTTTTTCCTTCCCTCCTTCCAGGTAGCGGCTCCCCCATGAAATGACAATGCTATCACTTCTGGGGAGGCATATAACCATTCTGGAATATAACTCTATCACTACCTTCTAAGTGAATGATTCAAACATTGCCATGGTACCGTGAAGTGTCTTTTTGTCAGAGTGCTTCATTCTGGAACTGCCTTGAAATTCTACAGCGAGACAGTTTCTGGTTTCAGCATAAATTTCATTTAAGAATTCTACTGGTATGATGGTACTATTTCTTCTCCCGACTCTTCAGTTTTTCAGAGGCATAGCTTACCAAACATAGTAGTTAAATTTGTTGCATGCTGCATATCAGGTATTGTTTAGGACTTCACATGTATTGCATTATCTCATTTAATGTATACCACAGTGTAATGAGAAAGACACCAGTGTTCTCATTTTATAGATGAGAAAATAAAGAATCACAAATTTTAAATAATTGCCCCGGGTCATGCTCTTCTTTTATTATGCACACAACCTTCTGGGTTAGGAAGTGAAGCAGGGCACAGCAGAAACAGACTTTCCCTTCCATGATGACTGAGTCCTCGGCTGGAATGGCTTGATAAGTGGAGATGTCTGGAAATCTGGGCTGGGATGACTATCACATCCAGGGATGTGCAGGCCTCTCTATCTCTCTCTTTCTTCAACTGGCCTTTCCATACAGTATAGCAATTGCAGGATAGTCAGACATCTTATATGGTGGTTGGTTCCTCCCAGAGCAAAAGTTCCAAGAGATTGGTGACGGAGCCTCAGAAGTCACATACCTCATTTTTTCCATATTCTTTGGGTCTAAAAGGAGTCACAGGCCCCGTCCAGAGAAAAGGACAGGGGATATAGCACCCCCCCAACCTCTTAATGAGAAACATGTTAAATAATTTGTGACCATTTTAGTCCATTATACAGGGTTTGTTTGACTCCAGATCCCATACTTTTTAACTCCATTCAGGGTGAAGATGTGGTTGACTATTTCTCAACAGAGAGAATTTTCCAACACTGCCAGTATTCCTTATGTAGTGAGCATGCACTAAGTGGAATTCTGTGGGAAACTGGGAGGTTTGGGGTAGACCCTTATTGCCCAACTCTATTTTCCATGTTACATCTCCTAAGAAGTATTGAGATAAGACTTTCAGCTTCTTTACATTCCTTAGCTGTATCTCTCATTTCTTTCCATTAGATGGTGGAAAGGTATTTGGTGAAAGCTTACAAGTGGTTTTGGTCTTATGGCTCCCTCTGGGACTGCTTGCCCACTTTAGAGTTTAGAGATAAGAGCTCTCTCCTCTTCTGTGTGGTCAGTCTACGAAGATGGTGAGAGCAGTGCATCGAAGCTAGAATCTGTCCTGCCGCTTTGACTGTGATGGGTGAGGAACATTTAATTCAAGGAGAAGTGTCCACATGGTTTAGGTATAAGCCAGTACTTACATTTTGGTAATATATCTGACTTTGTGTCTTTTTGTTCACTTGAAATGTGATGTGATCAACTGGCCCCGTCAGATACCAGTACATGGTAAATGTACTAGTATTGTCCACAATCTCTTGTGGTGGTGAGAATACCAAAATTGCATGCATTGGGTTTATATTGATTTTTTTTTTATATTTTACAAATAGTAAAAAAAGCATAATCTTTTATGCATTCTAATAATGTGTCTTTTTAAATTACTCTATGGTTCACTTGTTCCTTTTCATACTATGTAGTCTAGAGTTTCCAGAACAGTATTGAAAAATGATGATACAAATTTTTTTTTTTCTTGATTCAAATGTCACTATTGTCTGACTATTAAGTAGAATATTTATCCTTTTACTTAAAAAAAGAGGAAACTTTATGAGAAATATATTCCTTAACTGAGATAACCATAGGGCTTTTAAAAACCATATATTGTTACACTTATAACTAGGTGTATACTTAGGAACATACTTAGAAATTTTAAAGTATTTGGGTGGGGACAAACCCCATTTGATCAGGGTGCAATAATTTTGTAGATGTATCCGTACCAACAAATCAGAAGGATTTTTAACTATATTTTCTTTATATGAACATATTTGTTTTGCAATACAGTTTCTTTGTGTGGGTTTCCCACCTTTGTCAGGGTTTAATATCAGCATTTTGTTAGCTTCCTAAAATGAATTTGATAGCTTTCCACTGAAAATAACTGCTTTGATTAGATTCTTTAAACATACTAAATTGAGACATTAATTTTGGTGACTATTTTACTGGTCACAAATTACTGTAGTCAGAAGGTCAAAGGTCAATTAGTAGAAAAATAGAATCTGTAAAATATTTAAAGATATAGCAAATGGACTGGGAAATATGTGTTTAGAATCAGACAGAGGCAGCATTTCTTGCATATAAACGTTTCACCAAGGAAGGAGAGTTTATATATTTGTTGTTCCTTTTCTTTAAGAGGAAAAAAGAAATCAATGCTGTTCAGTTCTGAAGGGACTTTGGCCACACAAGCCTCATTTAAAGAAATAGCAAGTTAGAACAAACACCAGCTGAATACAAATACCCTATTTACCATGTATATCAGAAATTAACAGCATTTAGAGTTTTCATGACAACAGTATAACTGGCTTGCACTTAATGAACTTGAGGAGAGAAGAATTAAATCCATGCTCAAATCTACCCATTCAGCAAACTTTCAGAGAATGATGGGTATGAGGTCAGGCATGAAGATCGGTCCTGGTCATAGACATGAGAAAAAAGAGGGTAATTATTATGTCTTTAATACAGTGATAAATGTTTTTGAATGGTCACAAATGCATTGCTTCATAATGCTTACTCACCAAGGTAGAGAGGTGATTCACCTTGTAATACAACACAAAGGTTTAGAGGAAACTATGATCAGATGTGTCTCTAGCCTCCTTTTCTTCTCCTGTCAAATGAGAGAGGGGGGGAGAACAAACGGAAAGTCAAATTTAGGGTATTACACTGCAGTATTCTTGTGCACCTGCAGTCTTATCTAGTCATCCATATAACAATACATCATGTTTAGTAAATAAGGGTAGATAAGGAAAAATCTTAATACCAAACATGCCTACTGGCAAAAATTGCTACCACCATTGTCTGTACTTTGAAATGCTATGCATGCTTTAAAATCCAATCCAAATGTCCACCTCCCTTACAGGAGGTCTACTGAGGGCATCAAATGAAAGACAGGGATTTCAGCCAACTGTAGTTGGTTACCTACTACAGGCCAAGTGCTCTGCTAGGTTCTCTACAAATGCCATTTCATTTAATCTTCAGAACAATTCTTTACAACAAACATTGTTTCTCACTATATAGCTCAGAAACAAAGGCAAATGAAGGCAATTACACTGACCAAAGTCATCAATTAGTCCACAGGACAGCCCGGATTTAAATATACATCATCCTAAGAAAAAACCCTTATTTATTCCACAATAAGGCAGCATTTCCTTTGAACTCCCATATAATTGTGCTGACCTGCCTTAAAATTCTTAACACATGTTACCTTGTCTTATATATCAACACAGGACTTGGCACTTTGAAATCACTATTAAATTTGACTTAGATTTATTTATAGACATTAGCTGGAAACCAGGTAAATGCCACATTCAATAAATGCCTTATGTACACATAATTGGGCATATTCACAAATGCTAAGGGACAAGGACACCTTTGAATGTATGCCTGCCAGAGAGAATAGGGAATAAGATTAGAAGAAGAAATAAATGCACCCACTTCAAAAATATTTTATACCTAACAGAATACAATTTTCTCTTGCAATGTTTCCTGATGTTTGGCTATCTTTGGAGACCTCATTTTCCTTTAAAGGCTTAATTTGAAAAAATTCCCTCAAAGAGGAAGTTACTGCAAGTAGTGGGTACTTGCCTATGAATGTGCCACTCACCTTACAGTTACTGGCAAGTTGTTCTATTAATCACTGACACAGATATTTACTAGAGCATGTGGTTCATATTGGGCAACAGGACCAATTTAGACCTCTCTTAGAGGAAAAAATTCCCCATTAGGCACTAAAAGCAACCCCAGGGGATGACAATTACAAGCTAACAGGGTCATTTATTTTTGTGTTTGTATTTTCAGCTGAAGGAAATACGTTAACTACTAAGGGAGACCTCGAGAGAGTGTGAAGGAGCTAAAAGGACAGTTTAGTCCCTCATTTATAGGCCAAGCCCATGAGCCAAACAAGTAAGGTATGAACCAGGCATCATTACACAAAGGCAAATGCAAGAGAGGAGAGTTGCAGAGTAAGAAGCTGTTTTATAAGGAGTAACTCTGTGCCTGAGATTCATTCGAAAACCCAGAATAACTTCCAAGACTAGGGATTTCCATATTAGTTCAGAAACTAACAAATGTTCATTAAGATCAAGTGCAGGACACTCTGCTAGGCAACGTGGGAGATAAAGATAGAAAGCTAAGTCGATTTTAAATTCCAGAGTTGGAAACTGAGGAGATGCTGTGACTCAGTGAGAGGCAACTCTATGTCACAACAGAGGAGATGACACACACACAATAAATATACAATATACATATGAATATAAATTCTTGAATATTAGCAGATATTTCATGTACTGATTTTGTTGAATCAATAGCAGGATGGATAGAATAAAAGTGTCTAAACATATAAACTACAGCTTTAAAAAAGAAAATTACAATTAGAATGTAGAAAGCTCTATGAGAGACAGAGAAGTTGTAGGAGAGTGGAGAGGAAAAATCATGAGAATGTGAAAGCATGAGCAGCATATTTCCTTTTGAGGTATCTGAATAGAGGGCCTGGGTTGGGAGCAGGGATCCACAATACAGAAATGTATAATTGAATGGAAGGATCAGGAAACCATGGAATATATGAAGTACAGCAGTTTCAGTTTGACTGCTTCATAAAAGGGCTTATAAAAAGTATAATAGGAAGTACAAATTTCCTTTTGAGGTTAAAATTAGTCATATTAACTTTTTTTTAATCAAAAGAGTGGTATGTAGGGGATTACAAAATATTTAAGAATGCTTGTTCATGGCTGGTAACATTTCAACAGGACTTAAAATATCATACAGATTAAGAATATGTGTTTTAGACAAATGTAAAAATAACAAGAATCCATTCAAATATCAAAATTCAAGGCCTTGTTTCACAACTTGGTAGCTATCTGACATGGGGAAACTGTGCCTCACCTTTCTTATATACAAAATGGGATTAATGTTGCTTACATCATGGCTTTTTTTTAAGTACCCGAGGTGCTAATATTTCTATAGCATTTAGTACAATGTTCAATGCATAGTTAGAACTTAAAAGATGACATTGAGGCAATTATTTTCATCATTATTGATAAAACAGAATATGTTGACATGAGGCTATCCTTGAGACAGAATTATGCCAAAAGCATAAGAAACAATTTCTGAAGAGTAGGATTTTGATGTAAGAATAAGGGGGGACAGCACAAATTTGAGAAAATTTTCAAAGATACAGTTGTCTGATATAGGAAGGAAGAACCTGGGAAGAAGCCCCTGACATTCCAGACCTTGTTCCATTTTGCCTAAGCCTTTGGGTTTTGTTTGTCTGTATCCATGAAAATCATTTAGAAAAGATCTCTGAGTGGCATGAGTATGATGGAAAATAAGGGAGTGTATGTTAGCGAAAGGTGTTAAGAGTTTACCAGTATTGCTTGTCCCTGGGTGCCTCACCATCTCCAGCTTCCTTCACCTTGCAGGCACCTCTGTAAAGCCTTTTATTAAACTCCCTCCATTACTCCGTTGGAATGTGCTGTCATTTTCTTGTGCAGATAGAGATGAATGGAACCCCCAACTCTGTTTCCCAATTTGGGGAATAGTGAAAGAAAGCTTAATGACCTTTCTATTTTTGTTCTGTTTTGTTTTTTGTAGGCTTGTTTTCTCCTTTCCCCTAAGAAGATAGTATCAGGTGAGATAACTTGCACACTGCATTGATTATAAGAGATATCTGCATGAGTATATGGAGATCACATGGGTAACCTAACTGAGAATGACATGAGTAACTGGTCACTCCAAATACTTTTTATTTCTATTTGGAACCTCATATCTGGAACCACACTTTACTGGTGAAAACTGATCAGGACTATCTCCCCAAGATCTGAAAACACCAGAGCTATCCAAGGACTCCAGCGAAAATGTATTTCTTGTGTGGACCTCCCACTAAAATCCACTCAAATTAATGAAAGCATTACAGTCTTCTTGTCCCCAGAAATACTTTTTTCTATCTAACATACCAAACATAAGTCCAGTTATTTTTTTCAAGAAATCGTGTCTGGAGACATTTCTGCAACATTATATGTGGTAGAACACTAAACGGCCTGTGCCAAGGGAGTGGGCCAGGAGTGGTGGTAGACATTCCAGGGGACAGGGGCAGGTGGAGGACTTCTTTGAGGAGCACTGCTAGATGATGAAGAGCCAGAGACGAGCAGAATTCTCCAGGCTTTCTGTGAGCATAATCATCACACTGCCTACATCAGGCAGAGGCCAAGGTCTCCCCTCAGCCTGTCTCTGAAAATCTGGAAAACCATGGAGAACCACAGCACTGAAGAGAACCTGTGACAAATCGAAGGGATTGGTCAGATGAAGATCCTATGTCTCCACTTCAGGGTTGAACTGAATATGGAGAATCATCCCCAGGCTCAAAGAGTTGAGTCCAGCTGCCCTGGTTATAGGCAATAAATCAAGTACTTATAAGTGACAGGTGCTTGAGTCACACAGACCTTGTTCTGAGTCCTCGTCTTTCCTCTGTTATGCAGTAGCTAGATAATTTTGAGAAATATATTGAGGAGATAGACAAATAGAACAGATATAGATACACATGCATATAGATAAACATACACACGTGTTCACATAAATGCACACATGTACATTCAGCATACACATATGTATAGCATGCATCTACATGGAGAATGTATAAAAACTGCTTAGAATTGTGTTGAGAAACTTCAAATACTCAATAATTGATTGCTGTTATAATTTTAACAATATTTTTTAAGACAGCAAAATATGTGATCAATTGGCAACATTTTACCCTTTCATTTGCAATGTTATATAAACCTAAACTTCTTTTCTATGAACCTTAATTTTTCACAAAAAATATTGCTTTGAGAGAATTTTGAAAACGCATCTCTACTAGGCGATGCCTATTGCTTTTCTATATTTACAGTATCACATTCCTTCAATTTTCTGAGAAGTTTGGTCAACAGGAAAACACAAATAAGTTCAGCATTTAATATATAGATTTAGAGATCTGCTTATCTAGGAAACATTTTATCATTATCATTATCTTATTTTGTTCCTGCCTGGTTCCTCATGAGACAAGGACTGGGCACTTAAACTTAAAAATTTAGCTAACAGTCCATTCAAATCACATTAGTATAGATCTGGAACAATGGTGCCCAACAATAGTAATTGATGCCACCACTCAAAATATCTGAAGAAGATGCAGCAATTTCAATTCCCTGTCTTGAGATACTTGGCATATTCCACATACTCCACTGAGGGCTTAGGATACCTCACTCAGCCAAGGAAAAGTAAAACAATAAATGAATGAACATTTGAAATAAGCTGCAAAATATTACCAGTGACTGCATGGGAGGACTTAATCAGGAGGGAAAATAAGTAAAAGGGAAAAGTATAGGATTCTACAACAGTTGAAATAAATGCAGATAACTACATACAACAAATAAAAAGTCCTTATGCTTTCATCATTTAAACATGTTTATATTTAATAGAAAATACATTTAAATGATCTTGATTGACATATACTCTACTAAAAGATACCTTCAGGGCCTGTAATCATCTTGATTTTTTCTTCTGAAACATTATAATAAATGTATCAAAAGTTGCATCTCAATAATACATATTTGGTTCAACTGGAATCCCCCTTTGTGTTCTCCATGTTAATCATCATATTGATGTCAAACCCACCTGGGATCTATGATTGTCTTGTAGAAAGAAAATTACAGGAACTTTCCAGTTAGCATGGGGGACGAAAGGCGCTATTAGGCATTCTATTTTCACTTCACTTTAAAATTTCTTGACACATCTTTTGAAATCTGTACCAAAGTTTTACTCTGTGGAGGTCTTTCTACCTCAGTGAGAGCAAAAGAGGGCCATGAATCTAGGAGTCCACAAATGTGGGAAGGGTTAGTTGGCAACTGATGGTGTAAACAGTTCACTTTCACATATCATAAAGCTATAGACAAGGTCTGCCCCTATTGGGAGAATAAAATGAGCACTGGTTGTGGTGATTCCTTCATTTTCCAAGATATAAGTGGGAGGAGTTATCTAAATAAAGCGAGTCTATAGGAAGTCGGGAAATAAAAAGTTCTTTTTATAATATTTCTGGATTTAAGGGGTTATTTCTTTAGTTTTAGGTCATAAAGTTAAGTATGAACCATCAAGTAAATAGTAAATGTTAATGAAGAAATAGAAGATGTCACATTTGGAGTGCTACCTGTATTGCTAAGGACTGTAAGAAATGTCAGAACTTATCTCAAATATTCTTTACAGTAGCTCCAAGAAGTAGGAATGATCACCTTTATTATATAAACATGGACATTCAGAATTTAAGTAACTTCCCCAAATTTTCAGAGCTCCTCTAACATCTTCCCAACAGTACAAAGTGTGTCTCAATAACAAATCAAAGCCAAGATTCGTTTTCCCTGTGTGGCCCTTTCCTAGAACGAGGGAGAGGGCAGAAGTAGAAAGGCATCCTGAGGTTTCATGTGGGATCAGTTTAACTGGAACCATGGTACCTGGATCATGGTGAAATACATAATACAGGTTCACACACATTAGCTGCTATTAGCAGCAGTGTTATGGAGGGTTATCACAGCAGAATTTTGTTTAGCTGGTTGAATCCCATAATAACTGACCTCAGTGTCCTCGAAACATCCTTACATAAAAGAATATTACAGAAGAGGGAACTAAAGAATATTTATACTCACTAACATAAAAATATGGTGAGGTTTATACCCAAACTAAATTCCTGTTTTTCTGCACAAGAGGTGCTTCACAGATGGTTTTGTTACTGCACAAGTAAAAGTGTATGTGGAGCACCAGAATGAAAAATACAGTGTTTGAGCTATACATGTATTGTTACCCAAATTGGTATCCTTAAAAGAAAAAGGAGCAAGACTTTCCCCACTGTCCACTCTTAGAAGGTACTATATAATCCATACTGATAATGGTTCTGGTATATAATGCTTGCAGTCTGTTGAAGGCCTAGAGACTGCTTATATTTCTTTTAACAATTAGAACCTGCTATATGAAGTCAAGTCACACAAATAACCCCAAGAAAATAACTTTACAGAGCAGGGAAGTTTGGTAATACCCCTTGGCTTCCTGGGAGGAAGAGTCCCCTGCATGTTCTGAAGTTACAAGACAAAACCTGATAGAAATGCTGCCTTTACTATTCTCCTTGTGTTCAGAAAACAAACAGAAGGGTAGAATTTCCCATTTCAGGGCAAAAGATAAAAATTTACAATACCGTGTAGGAAAATGGAAATTGCTCAAAGGCTACAAACCAACCAGCTCTCCTTATCAGGAGGAGACTTGTCTAACTCCACCAGGGATCCATATTTCCAGTCTTTGGACAAATGCCACTTTGCAGATACATTCCTTCCCTTTCCAGAATGTAAGATTAGAAAGTAAAGCAAATTAAAAATGAACAAAGCACAGCCACCTCAGAAAACCATGAAAACAAATTCCCATGGTTGTAAAAACTAAGTAGCTGAGATAGTACTTCGGATATTTTTTTAATTCAGGAGAAAAAAGGAAAAAGTTTTGTTATTTTTAAATGATTAGAAGTTTTAGCAGATAGTTTATGAATTTTTATTTACTCTGTTTGTCTTTGTTAAATATCTTCAACTTTTTAGGTACCTGGGTTAACATAGACCAAACAGACCTGTTTGGATTATAGAGAAGTTGTATTTTGGATTGATGTTCATTGTTTCATGAAGTCAATGTCATGGGAAAGTTTCACCATGCCTCAAGTCTAGTCTAAGGTGTGTGTGTGTAGTCTATTGAGGTATAATTTATATTCAAATAGAATTCATGCAAACTAAGTGTACAGATCGGTAGCTTTTGACAAATCTATGCACTAATATAATCATCATCTCAATCAAGATAATGAAGAGTTCCATCACTCTAGAAAATTCACTCAGCCCAGGAAATACTTATTTGCCTCCCTTCAGTATAGGTTAGTTTTGTGTCTTTTGAAATTTCATATAAATGGAATCATATGTATGTCTCATTTTAATTTCTTTTGTTCAGCATAGTATCTACCAGATTAATCAAATGAGAAGTTTGTTCCTTATTGCTGAGTAGTATCCATTCAATGGATATATCATAGTTTATTAATCCATTCAACGCTGATGGACATACAGGTTTTTGCTGTTTTGGATTATTACAAATACATTTGCGTATAAGTCTTTTTATGGGTATATGCTTTTATGTCTCTTGGGTAAATGCCTAGGAGAGAAATTACTATGTATGTTTCTTTATGAAAACCTGACAAAAATGTCTCCAAAAGTGATTGTACCATTTTATACTCTCTCCACAGTACATGAGATTCTAGGTGTGACATATTATTGTCAAGAGTTGGTATTCTATGTCTCTTAATTTTGGCCATTTTAATAGTTGTGAGATTGTGTCCCACTGTGATCTTAACTTGCATTTTTTTGACAACTAATAGTAATAAACATATTTTTGTGTACATATTTCCATTTGCATATCTTCTCAAGTGAAGTGTCTAGGACTTCTGCTCCCTTTAAAATTATGTTTTTCCTATTTTGAACTATGTGATTTCTTTATATATTTGGGGCTTATTTCCCTTCTCAGATATATGAGTTAAGAATGTTGTCATCTATTACCAAGCTTTTAATTTTTAGATTATATATTTTTTTAAAGTAGAAGTTTTTGCTTTTGATCAAGCTGAACCTAATTTATATATGTTAGATGTATTCTGTGTTCCATATTAGAAATATTTGTAATCCAAGCTTGAAACTTTGTTCTGTTTTCTCCTAGATATTTTATAATTTTATTTATAACATTAATGTATATGAGTTAATTTTTATGTATGAGGTGAGGTAGGGGTAAGTTAAAAAAAATTTTTTTAACATATGGATATTTAGTTTTTCCAGCACCATTTGTTGAAAATACTATTATTTCCTATTGAATTACTTTGATTAATTGAAAATCAACTAATATTACATGTAGACATCTATTTCTAGATTTTCTATTCTGTTTCAATGATCTGTATATCAGTCCTTAATATCATTCTACATTGACTGTTAAAACTTTAGAATAAGTCAAGTAGGTAGTTTCAGTTCTTTTTTTTCTTGAAGTATTTTGATTATTTGCAATCCTTTGTATTTCCACATGTATTTTAGAATTTACTTGTCAATTGATACAAAAATCCTGCTGAGATTTCAGTTGGGATTAAGTTGAATTATAGATCAATGCAGAGAAAATTTGCATCTTAATGATACTGAGTCCTTTAATCCATGAACATGGCATAACTTTACATTTATTTATATTTTCTTTATGTCGTTAAGCAATGGTTTATAGTTTTTCATTGTGCTGGTATGCACATATTTTGTTAAATGTATGTCTAGGTATTTCATATTTTGATGATTTGTGAATACATTTTAAAACATTTTATTTTCTAATTGTTGATAATATATAGAAATAAATTTCATTTCTGTATATTAACTTTATATCCTGTGACCAGGCTAAAGCTTTCTAGGATTTTACAAAGTAAATCTCTTAGGATTTTCTATGTAGAGAATTGTGTCAGTGTCATCTAAAATGTAAACAGATTTTATTTCTTTCTTTCCAATATGTAAGCCTTTAAAAGTAATAACGATTTTATCATATTAAATGATGAAAATGATAATGATTACATTACTGCAAAGCCACCACTCCTAGACCAATACTGCGTAGAAGGGGTAAGAGGGAATATCCTTACCTTATTTCTGGTCATAGAAAAAAGTAATTCACTCTTTTTGCCATTAAGAATGGCATTAGGTGTATGATTAATGACTTTTTTGATATTGCAAAAGTTTCTTTCTTTTCCTAATTTGATGATCATTTTGATGGTGTATATGTATTGGGTTTTATCAATAATTTTTTCTATTTCTATTCAAATGATGGTATTTTTCTCTTTTATTCTGAGTATACAGTATATTTTACTGATTGATTTTCAGATGTTGGATCAATTTTGCATTTTTGGTATAAACTAACCTCATAATTATTGCTCATATATATACTTATATGCAAATTATATATATATGCTTATATAGACAAGCAAAATATAATGCTAATATTTTGTCCAGAACTTTTGCATCTAGGTTCTTGAGGGATATTACTTTGTAATTTTCTTTTCATGATTTGTCACTGCCAAACTTTGCATATAAGGGTAATGCTGGCCTCATAAAATGGGTTGGGAAGGGTTCATTGCTCTTCTTTGCAAAAAAGTTTGAGAAAAATCAATACTACTTCCTTCTTTGATAACATTTACATTCATGTAGATTTCTCTGTGGGCATTTTATTAATAGAAATTTGACTTAGTTAATAAATATAGGTCATTCAAATATTCTATGTCTTCTGCTCTCAGTTTTGGTAACTTGTTTGTAAGGAATTTCTTCCATCTATCTTACAGAACATATTAGCATAAAGTCGTTCATATTGTTTCTGTACTATCATTTCATTCTCTAGGATCATCACTAATACTTTCACTTTCATTCCTGATACTGGTAATTCTTTTTCTCTCTGTTTTTCTTTCTAGGTTACTTAATTTTCTTGATGCTTTCAAAGATCCAGGCTTTGGCATTCCTAATTTTTGTTATTGTGCTTTCTATTTCATTGGTTTTTGCTCTTTATTACTCTTTTATTTCACTATTCATTTTATTTTATTACTCTTTTATTTCACTATTCATTTTATTTTATTTTGGCTTTCATAGTTCTTGTTTTTAAGCAAGTCTTCTTTTCTAAAATACTCATTAAAGCTATAATTTTCCCTCTAAGCACTGCTGCAGCTCTAACTCACAGATTTTGATATGCCTGTCTTTTTATTTTCATATAGCTCAAAATATTGAAATTTCCCTACTGTACTTTCTTGTTTGACTTATGAGTCATTTAGAAATTTGTATTTGATTTGTAAATATCTACAGATTTTGAAGGTGTTTTCATGTTTCTGATTTCTAATTTAAATTTTCACAGAGAATTCTCTATAAGATTTCAAACTTTTGAAATTTATTAAGATTTATTTTATAGGTAAGTATATGGTCTATCTTGAAAAGTATTAAATGGGTCCTTGAAAAGCACATGTATTCTGTGAATTTTGATTGAAATTTTCTATACATGTCAGGTAGGTTTATAATATTTAGCTCTTTCATACACTTACTGAGTTTTTTATTTTAACTTGTTCCATTAATTACTGAAACAAGGGTGCTAATATCCAAATATCTTTGAGAATTTATCTATTGCTCCTTTTAGTTCTGACAGTTTGCTTAGTGAATTTTGATTATCTTTTATCAGGTAAAGAGATATTTAGAATTGTCATGTCCTCCTGGTGAATTGATTCTTATATCATTATGTAATTTTCCTCTTTGTCTCTTGTCATGAAGTATACTTTGTCTTTTATTAATATAGCCATGCCAGGCTTTTTTAATGCTTACTGTTTACATGGTGTATTTTTCCATTATTTTACTTGAAATGTACATGGGTCTTTAAATATAAATTGCATTTCCTGTAGACAGTGAACAGTTGGATCTTGCCTTTTTGTTTTTTAAGTCTGAGCATTTTTTTAAGTCACTTAGTCCACTTACTTTTAATGAAATCATTGATGTTTGGGCATATGCCAAACAAATGTCTTAAGTTTGTTTCTTCTGATTTTGTTCTTCTGTTGCTCTCTAATGACATGTTTAGGTTGATTAAAATAAATAAAAGTTGTAGTGTACTGTTGTTTTCCCTCTATTGGCCTCTTAGCTAGGTCTAATAACAGTGTATCTTTAACTCATTAGATATGATTGTGTATCTTCATTCTTTATGTTTCACCTTTACACATTCCCCTTCTTGATTCACATTTCACAAATATATTCTCACAACAGGATAATTTCATTTACCCAGTCAGCATTCCCTTTTTGTCTATGCAATAGTTTATATTATAGACCCTAACTTACATTGTTATGTTTTTTTGCTTTAAGTGATCAGTTTTAAGTAAATTATGAGAAGAAAAAAACAGCATTTTATATTTACTCCCTTTCTTACAATGTCCAGATTTAATAATATAAAAAAAAGATAAAATTAAAAAGAAAACTCTGTATCTTAGAAGAAAATTGATTTTTAGACTGACACAGACATATCATGCTATAAGGCTAAAGTGCCTGATATTTGAAAGCAGAGGAAATAGAAGCTTGATTTAAATGACATTTAATTATATTCCTGGTCTCAAATAGTTAACACTGAATGATTTTTATTTTTGTGAGTGTAGGGAAAAAGAGGCTTTCCAAAAATGTAGAAGAAAGAAAATATCAAAAAAGAAGGCTTTTAAGGTTACAAATTAAACAAAAGCATGAAACTGCTTTTGAACCCCTGGTAATATATTTAAAAGCTAAACTAGATTTAAGGAGATGAGAAGAAGAAAAAAATGGGATAGTGCTAAGTATGATGACAATTTCTAAGTTTATAGTAATACTGATTAATCATTAAGAGCTTTGTGTGTGCTATTTTGGGCATTAATTAATTTACAGGTATCATGCCATTTCATCATTTAGAACTGTGTAAGGAAATGAGCTTATCAACATCATTCAACTAAAAAAGTTTTGGGAAAATAGTAAATCATTCAAGGTGTAGTCAGCAAACGTTGAATAAAAACAAGTCTCTCATTCCAAAGCCTGCTTGGTTAAGACTAAACTTCATTCTCCCTATCTAGTTTAAATTACTCAATTTGATAAAAGGAAGCCACATCTGTAATAAAAAAAGTAATTTTTAAAACCGAATCCATTAGTTTTGACTATTATTTTACAAAATAAGTAATCACCATCATTAATAAAATCAAAATGTGTAAGCTATCTTCAAACGTACCAAGAGGTAAACAGTCACCAAAGAGGACATATAACAAAACACAAAATTAACAAACAAACAAGTAAGATAGTCAAAGATAAACATAAGCAACGAAGACTAAAATGATACTGGTATATTAATGACATTTGTTTAAATACATGTAAATCACTTGAAATTGTCCTTAAATTCCAAGACTCTTAGATTTGGTAAATTAACTCAAAGTTGTTTGTAAGAGGTACAGTAAAAATGTACAGGGCATTAATAAGTTACAGAAAATTTTTTAGGCAACTTCAGTGAGAGAAAAATTCTGAAAAAGTATTTTAGCAAAAATTATCAAAGAATAAGTAATTAAAAAAATAATATTACTTCATAAAACTTACAGAAACCTAACAACAATATAACATTCATAAAACTTTATGTACTTAATAACGGGGTTCAAGTAGATTTTAAAATGGAAACTTTTAAATAATAAGGTCAATTGATAGAAACAAATTTCTTAAAGACTTTAGTAAGTCTCCATATAGTTTTGACAGATTAACAAATTATAACAGTTATTTTTATCCAAATAAATATAAGAATGAACAGATTCTTATCCATTAGGTATATTCCTTAGATAGACTACTCTTCATAAAATGGGCTTTTGATAATGATTTAATATAAAGATTTGAGATCTATTCAAAGCTTTTATATAAGGAAATTGAAGAGTCAAATAGTTTAAGTAAAAAGAAAAACAGAGCAAATATAGGATGTAATTTAAGAAAATAGCTATTTCTATACTAAATATATATTGACTAAAATGTATACTGTTTATGTTTATGGTAGGAAAAAAATACAGTTAATACTGAATAGAATAGTCTCAAAGCTATCATATATATTTTTCATCATTGATATAGGACTCATGTCCTGTCTGTCTCCAAAATAATGAGACTTTAGTTTAAATTTTTTAACAATCTAATATAGGATAATTGACTATAAAATTATAATGAAGTCAATCTAAAAGCAGCTGAGGTTATAAATATCATCAGTTCCCTGATAAAAATGTATTGCCTTTTCATGTTTTGTCCTTGACAGAAGGAAAAGCAGAATAAGTTTATTGTTTCCATTGCTTAAGGAAAATGATAGAATGCAGTTTTTGTTTTTGTTCTGAACAAGTTAATAGAATTTAATCTTTTTTTGTGCTCTAAAGGCATTATAAGAAGTTGTAGACTTGTTTGATAAGCAAATTTATGCTTTTAAATTTAACCATCAATGAATGATCTATAAAATTCTATCCTGTGACTCTTATAAATTTTCAGATATAGAATTTTAGGAGAATCAAACAACTCGAGTGTATATATAATTTGTATTCAACTTCAGTCGTGATCACTAACTGATTTAATATTATCACAGTGGATTTTGACACATTGTATACAAGGCTACATACGAGTTCAAACTCTACTGACCCAAGGTAATAATCACTAATTCAGTGAAATTTTGTAATATGTATTTCCCCTCTCTACTGGCAGAAACTTTTGCAGATTATGTTATCCATATTTAATTTCTTGATCAAAGAGTAGACACCTACAGTCTTAACATTTTCTGACATATTTCAAAGGAATCTACCATCATCCCTTTGTCTTAGAAATAATTCATTTAGACAGATTTTATGTTTTTGTTGCTTGTGTGATCAATGCAGTTCATAATGTTGATGAAAGATTATCTTCATTCCACAAATATTTTTTCTAGGGCTTATCAAGGACTATAAATAACCTGATTCTATTCCATTAGTCTTTCAGGAGCTAAAAGTACAAGGGAGAAACCCACATGCAACAAGCCTACTACAAAGCAACATGGCTCATGATTTGATAGAAGTGTAACTGACCCATATGGGGGGCACAGAGGAACCCAGAGGAGGTGTATTAGAGGTAGTAATGGGCCATGATTTCACATGTCACATTGAGATAAAGTTAGTTTGTTCAGCTGGACTGCAAGGTAGTCTCTTAAATTTTTTATCTTACAGACTCACACCCTTTGCTTTTGTTCCTTGGACCCAGCCTTCCTCTCTAACATGAACTAGCTGTTTTATGAAATGGACACCATCTGACTAGGGAAGCTCAAGTGTATATATCTCAACAATTCCGTTCTGAGAAATGGAAAACACAGGGCCTTCTGATTAAGGTGGATTAAAAAATTCTTCCTATATGAATGAATCTTTAGTTACTTAGGTTTTTATTTATTTTATTTTATTTATCATTTTTTCTCTCATTGGCCTCTGTAAACATTTATTTGGCTTTCCATGTATATTAAAATGTTGCATTAAAATCTATATTAATGAAAATCCCATGATGTGCATTTCATTGCTTTGATGAACATTGTGCAATGTCATGAAGGACATGTTTCACGTAAGTTGTGACTTCTTGAACGTGTGGCCTATGATCTGTTCTTTCTATCTATTCTATTCTATTCTATTCTATTCTATTCTATTCTATTCTATTCTATTCTATTCTATTCTATTCTATTCTATTCTATTATCTACTTACCTACCTATCTATCTATCTTTTTAAATACCATCCCTACAGGTACAGGAGAAAGTGTTGCTATGTAAAGTGGTAAGAATTTAAATGGTGGTGGCAGTCATGGTGACTAACATTATTTAAGGATCTATTTTGTGCTAGACTCTGTGGCAGCATTTAGAAAACGTTTTTTTTGTTTTTTCACCATAACCTTTTAAGGTAACTGCTATTTTTAATCATTGTTTGACCACTGAGGAAACTAAAATAGAGAGTGGCTAGGCCCATTTTCCAAGGTGGCAAATCTCAGAGCTTGCACTGATCTGGGGCCTGTGTGATTCCAAGCCTGATGTTCTGCTCCCCCTGCAAGGCCACTCCTATCAAGTATTCAGTAGAATGTATGAGAAAAGAGAAGTTGAACAGAGTATCTGTCCCTGAGAATACACCAAGGCCATCTGCTCATGTGCATCATGGTTACCCGGAAACACCAAACTGAAGCTGTTTCACTACCACATCCTCAATCTCAGGAAAGAAAACTTATTTCCAAGTATCTGCTCTGGCTACTGCCTTGTCTTTCCTTTCCTGGCTCACCAGCCCTCTTTGGTGCTGTACCTTCTTGTTACTCACTCCTATGCCCCAACCTTTGCAGGACTGCACAGGTAATCCTGGCATTCTGGTCCTTGGTTCACATTTTCCAGTAAGAGACCTTGTATCTCTTCTCAAATAGGTGCACTTAACTGTCCTGTAGACAATGTTAAGAATATGCAGGACTAATGCCTGGATTCAGAGAACATAAAAATAGCACCCATTTCCATTCCCTTCTATTTAAAATCCTTATTCTGAAACATTTAAAATATTCCTACATTTACAGGGCACATCCAACTTCGCTTGATACGTGAATAAGTGAAAGGTGTGACATGTCTTACAATAACAAGAAAACCTATCACTGTTGTAATCGCTCTTTGAGTCTGTGGAGCAAATGACCTCTTTACGTAAAGCTTCAGATTCCCCAAAGCCAAGTGCTCCCATGGGAGAGCAGTCATCAAATTCCCTGAAGTGACATCTCCATAGATCTGCCAATGTGCAAGGGCAACAAGTGACTTAATTGCCGAATAGGCTCCTCTTCCCTGAGGTCCCTTTGTGAAATTGTATGAAACAATTCTCTTCAAATTTATTCCTGAGATGTGTCATCACTGCACAACTTTTCATTATTTTCACATAAGTGGGGAGATGGATTCTTTTCCAATTGTGTTTATTTGGATAAGATCCTGGCAGCTTTTTATTTCTTTCTGTTTTTTTAAAATTTTTTAAAAATCAACTTTGATGCTAGGTGCCTTTGAAAAAAAAAGTGTCAATCATTTTTAGAACCAAACTGACCAGCTTGTGAGTAGAAAGTGCGGTTATTCTTCATAACTGAGTGAATATCTATTTTCCTTTAGCACTTCTTGGTGTTCTAAAGTTCCAGCACTTTTCTTTTTAATCCTTCCTGATTCTCCCATAAATATTGCCTTATCTGTTTTCCTTCTGATGTCATTTGTGTCCCTACTGTGTGTTCCAGGTCCTTTAGGGATTCCTCTCAGGACACAGTTTTTAAAAACCCTTCATGATTTTTGTTATAATAGTTTGTCCTTAACTTTTCATACCCTTGAAGCCATTACTGTTTGAATGAGTAGAGTTTCTTTATTCAGGCTCAAGTTGCCTGAATTTAACTTGTCAACTGGCACTGGTAAAGTTGGGGATTGTATGTCCTCATATAAGCAGGCACACATACAAACTGTCCTCCAACAAGGAGGGTAATACGGAATTGAGAACCCTTCTCCCTTTGAATTTGCTGGCACGGGTCCACATATCTTTTTGCAAGCAGATTTATTGCTCTCATTCTTTTCCAGGCCAGCCTATTATTTCAACCTTTTATTTATTTTTTCCTCAACAGCTGCAGTTAGTCGTATGACTATGTTTCTTTCATTAAAAACCTATACTTAACAAAACCTGGATTTCTTTGTAATTAGCATGTTGCATACAATTTGAAGGAATGCTGTAGATAAGCCATACATCTTTTATAAAGAAAATTTTTTATTGTAAACTGCTCATTTTGCTAATTTCTTTTAAGAACTTATTATTATTATGCTTTCCACAGCACAGCAGGTCAAAAAGGGGAGTGTCTCTTAAGGAAATGAGTGAATGCTAAAAGGAGTGAAGAGGACATGCTATTCTGCTAGTGTCTTTCTTCATTAAGTCTAAAGAATTTTAGGATTGATTTTGTCCTCACTTGTCTTGTTTAATGAAAGTGGTATTTATTTGGCTTGAAGAAGCTGTGAATTTAATTTTTTATGTCTTAAAGCTATTCTGACAATGATCAGTGACTTCTTCCAAGAGGTCTGTAGACATTTCTTTCTCTGATAGTTAAGGTGTTGTAAGTCATACTACACTGGAAGAACCCATCCAGAAGAAACCCTCTGATATACCAGGGACACCCTTATGGTATTGTAAAGAGGCTGTGTCACTAATTATTTGTGAGCTGAACAAGTATCCCATAAAGGCAAAGTAGCAGAGTAGTTAAGAGCTTGGACTCTGGGTCTGGGCCACCTGGGTTCAACTCCTAGCTCTGCTGCTTATTATGGGACTTTAGGCAAGATATTTAACCTTGTTGTGTCTAGTTTCCTCATCTGCAAAATGGGAGTCATCAAAATAAGAAAGTGTTTCATAAAGTTGTTATGAGGATCAAATGAGTTAAATATAGGAACATTATTGGAACAGTGTCTGACACATTCTAGTGCCAGGTAAGTGATATTATTACAGAATCATTCAAACATGCAATTAGCATTCTGTGTCACATTCTGTGTATATGGGGATATGGGGTACACAAACTGAAGACAGAGCTAACAAAAGGTAGGCAGAAATGTTGCATAGACTCAATTTATTTATTATACATCTCTGATAAACCTGATGCTTTCTTCCATGATTAAGCCTTTGTCATTGGGGAACCCTCCAGCATTTTCTGAGCCTCAGTTAGAAAGTGAGAAAGCAGTGCAAATTGGGCAAAAATGGTACATGCACACAGACATTTCACTTACCCTGATCATCTCACATCCAGTCCACAGTAAACATCCATCATGAATGGAGCAGGCACTCTCTCTTGTGAATCAAGCACACTCTGCAGAGCCAGGACATAGTCTCAGGCTCTTTCTCAACTTCCTGTCCCAGACAACCATGCTGACAAAATGTCTCTGTGATAACTGGCTTGAATTATTTCTAAGGTTTCTTCCAGCTGAAGTCCAAGAGTCTAAGATTGCAAATGAACTTGAAAACACAGTTTCAGTTGATCTCATTGGAAAATATAGCCCAAGGATTTACTGATTGCCAGGTAGACTTGACCAGCACTCATCAGATTCAAACCCATCAAGCCTGCATTCAAGGTCATCTTGGGTTCAAGGTGTCCTTCTCCCCTAGCTCTGCCATATGTAATTTTTTCCAGATTATCTATAAAGAATTAATGTTTACCTTCTAGAATAACTCTATTGATAGAGGTTTCCTGCATTTTGAGGTAGCACATTGCATCTTTGAATAAGTTTGTCTAGTAGAACATTCATTTTTGTATTAGAACACTGTAATGGCTATTGTCTATTAATCTGCCTGTCAGATTAATATCAATTGTGACTGAATTTATTGAAAGTACACATAGTTGCAGCCAGCTCTTTTTTCCACTCTGTTTTTTTTCCTCCAAATTAACCATCCACAGATCTTTAAATATTCTTCCAATGATATGAACTTTAAATTCTTCACCATTTCAGTTGCCCTACTATGGGTATCATCTAACTTGTTGACTGGCATCTTATAAAGCTTGCATTTTATCATCTCTCTTTTCTATGTTTAGTAAATATGTCCTTCCTTTTTTGGCCTCTTTCTTATATAGAGTAATGTGGAGAAGTAATACCTGGTTTTTTAAAAAGAATAATTGAAACTGGGTTCTGGGAACATTTCTGAAATATCGATTGAGAATTGAACAAAGCTATCTGTAATAATCATGGGTCCATTCCAGCAGAAGTGCCTATTATAGGAGTATATTGGCATTGAGCAAAATGTAGACACCTAACCCTTCTCTTAACATATTCAATGTTCACTTACAGTGAAGCACTGTGCTGGTTTATAATGGGGTTCCAGACTGTTTATATTCAATTCCTTCCTTCTGCTGGGAACTACCAGTAGAACCAGGGTTACTCATAAATGGAAAGAACAATGTTTTGTACAAGTAAGTTAATACTGATATTACCACCAGTACTATATTATTACTACTACTCCTTCCACTTAGAGTCCTTGCCCAACACCAAGCTCTATTGTAAGCATTTTACATTGATGTTCTTACTTAATATCTGAGTAATTTTGTTAGGTAGGTATCATTATTTGCTTTTAGTATAAAACAAAATTCGCTTTTAGTGTAAAACAAAACAAGAAACTAAGATCCAGAGGTAAATGAGTTTGGAATTTTACCCCTTAGTTATTTGGCAGGGGGCATATTTGTGGAAAATTTTTTGCTAAGAAGGCAATATTAGTAAAAGTCAACATTTAAAATCCTGACAATAATTTGAGGATGTAATGAAGTTTGGTCTGACTTCAGATTCTGAGCTCTGGAGAACTCACCACCACTGTAAGTGCACCTCCTTCTATATACTATTAGGCTATTCAAAACTGCAAAAGGAGAGAAGAGATAAATTAAACTTTAGGGATTAAATGCTGGGGTCACTGGGAGGCTTATGGTGCTTAACTAAGACAGTGGGCCCAGTTAGATTTAGAGATTACTGAACTTTTCAAAGCACATATGGGAAAAGTGCCTGAGTCCTTAGAGGGGAACTGAGCTATTTCATTCTTCCTTTGATGAGTAACTTTTCCCCATTTTTCTATTTCATTGTAAGAAATAAATCCCCATCCAATCTGTGCTGCCGTATAAAGATCTGTGCACGTGTTGTTTAGAAATCTTCAAAGTTTGCAGATAATCATAGCTGTGTACATTCATATATGCCTTCTGGGTAATTATAATGACTGTGAGAACTCAGTTTATTCCAGGAATAGAAGAAAATCCTATGTGCAAAGATACATTTCCCATGTACTCATATTGCAATTTTTAATGAGTCTGAAAAAAAGTTTCACTGCTTAAAAGATTTCTTAACATGGTTGACATAGGACATTTTAAGAGATGTCAGTAAGAAATCTTGTTTGTGTGTGTGTGTGTGTGTGTGTGTGTGTGTGTGTGTGTGTGTGTGTTTATGACTAAAGTATCAGCTTGTGTGGCATTTGCAGCACTTTCTAAAATAATGTTATCTTTCAAAATAAATCATAAGCACCGACATCCAATGTGTTGCTACTTTGACAATATATACTAACTGCCACTATAGCAAGAAAGTAAGTTTTCCAGTGACAGGAACCTGTGGATCATTAAGGTATGAGAGACGATTTCCAAGAAATATTTCAAGGTTACTTAGGATCACTGGATTCTCTGGACCAGAAAGGCGTATCCGCAACCCTCAGTAGAATGATCCTAATGATGAGGAAGGAATCAGCATCATTAACTTATATTGATGATGTGAAGATAGCTCTGTATTTTTGATGAAAGAAATGAAAGAGAAAACCCTACAGGGAGACCACTACTATCTCATACCAGTAAAAGAATCTCTTCTGGGTGACTGCCAAGTTCCCATATGAGTTTCTCATTCAGAGAAGAGCCAATACATTGATTTGTTTCACTCTGGTTTCTCATGAACGTCACCAATAAAACAAAGCCAAACTTCAATGGTGATGCCAGTGACCCAGTCCTGTTTGGTCACCAGTAAGTATCATTTACTGAGGCCCTGTATGGAAAAACACAAAACTGAGCTCGACATTCCATACAACTGACAAGTTAAATGGAAAAGGAGTTATGATCTCTGATGTCTAGAAGGACAAGTGTGGAAACACTGGAGCCTGTAATCACTAAAACTCATGTTCACTGCTCAGCTCAGCTGCCACTTACTGGTTCAAGACAGCCCCTCGGTGCCTCAGCTTACTTGTCAAGTGAGGAAAATTATATCCATTGCACAGGATGGCGGTGAAAATTAGATGAAGTCACTGTCATATGTCTTATTCTATGTCTGGCACATTACAGATTCTCAATTAAGTGGTCAGCCTCCATCCCCACACCTCTTTTTCTCTCAAGGGTTAACTTTCTACTAATTTAAGAAACCAAATAGAGGAAAATAGAAAGCAAAACAAAATGCTGAAAAACCTTAATGTTAATGTAAAATAATTTGTATATGGAAAGAGAAATAGAATGAAAACATGAGGATTGCTCTAATATATCAGAATCATAATCTTTGGAAACACAAGTTATTTCTAGAAATATTCAAATTTTAATTTATATTTGAAAACCCAGTGAACCAAATTATTGACTTAAAGTACAAGCTTATAGTACTGTCTATGAGAACTGAATAATGAGTGTGTATACACATCTGTGTGTGTGTGTGTTTGTGCATGTCTAAATTTTAATACCAAGAATCCATCATACCATAGGCAGATCTGATAGGTAAGAGGGCAGTTAACTTCTAAGCCAAATATCAGGCCGCATGTAAAAGGACTGACTATCCCGTGTTGTGTTGGAACAACAGATTTCATCATGGGGATACCAGTAGTAACCCTTACTTTACTTTTTCCTTTCTTCTTTCTGTTTATTAATTTTAAGGACTTTGCTTCTTGGGTATGTGATTGTTGTCACCTCAAGAAACAGAAGGTGGAGGATATTAACCTGATATTTGCTCAAATGTTATTATTTTGAGGACAGAGACATAACTTTCAAGTTAATGTCTAATAACTCTCTGAGAGCAATAGCATTTTCCAAAGAGTGGTTGTGTGTTTGTATATTCATATACATAGTGCATACACCATCATTTTTACTACTGTCATCTGACATATGAGCAATGTGAAATCAGAACATGAGTGTATTGACAAAGATCACACAGCCAAACCAGGTCATGATATTTTTCACATACTGCCCTGCTTTTGCTCTCTTTCAAAGATGATAACCTGCTGAGGGCCATTCCTTTTCAGTTCAACTTATTCTGTGACCGTTATCTGTAACAGGCATGGTTTCATTAATCATAGACTGATTCACAAGTAATTATAATAGCTTAAAATATAATGCAGTGTTTCCAATTTGATTATCACCAATGAGATTATAGCCCATGAATAAAGTAAATATGTGTGGATTTCTTTAGGTATCAATTGTCTGTTCAAACACCAAGAATGACAATAACCAAAGACCCTCAGACCTTCAATCCAGAGGCCCTTGTCTATTTGCTGACCCACTGGACACTAAACCTGGCTTTGTAATGAAATTTCCACGCAAATTTTAACCACAAGAGAATGTAACACCATTCTTTTGTTGAATTCCTACTGTGTGAATCTTGTCTTAAAAACTTCAGTTATCTTTAATTTATAGGGCAAAACTATAAGAAAGGAATTGCAATCTCTCTATAAACTTCAGGAGAAGATATTTAAAGGCTCAAAGAAATTAATAACCCTACCAAAGCATGAACACTCAGTGGAGAAATAGGTTTTAAACTCAAATCTCTGGACTTCAAAACTCATGTATTCACTTTCCTTTCTTGCATCTTGCTACAGAGTAACCAAATATGTCCTCTATTGGCTATCATCACTGCTACAGTTTTAAATCTGGATTCCCTTTATATTTTTGACCCATCACCATCTGAGTGTCCTCGGCATTTTTGTTCCTTTTCCTGCCCTTCAGCAGCAGACACAATTAATAATCCACAAATAATCTTGCAATACTAAGGAGCATACTGTTTATAAGAGCTAAATTTAATCTCCTGTAAAAAAACTGGAGTAATAATAAATGAAAATAAACAAACCTCAACGTAGGTCGAATTCATGTGTACCTGCGTTTCCTAAAAGAGAACATGACTATAGTCTCCTTTTTGTACCTAAAGGAAATCATAAATCTTGCAAATGCTCACAATTTAAGATGTATTAAAATACTTTTTTATGTCTGACAAAATCTTATAGTTGAACACAAGATGCATTTAGGTTTTATTTAACTATCATTCAGGTGATCACATGATTCCCCAGCGATGAAAAGAATATATACTAAGAAAAAACTAGAGGCAGTTTTTAGTACTGATTCCAAGCTAAATCTAGTGAAGGACAATTTTGCTTTTTGATAGTAAAACTACCAGTTGAGTTGAATCTCTATCTAAATAGAAATTTAATAGTGCTTATTTCATGCTCGTGTGGTCAGGTTTTTGGTCCAATTTGTTTGTAATGAGTTTGAGTTACTGATATGCTAATCACTGTTAGTTAATTAAAAGTGGAGTTTCCATTTGGTTACAAAACACATTAGAGTGCCAACCATATCGCATGCTAGATGACCTGATTCACATATTTGAACTCTTAAAATTAGGAGGTGGTAGAAAATCTATTTGATATGTTGCCAGGAGGAGTGTCACTAAGTTCTGTCTAGAAACAGATTTGGCTTGATGATCAGAAAACCTGGGTTCTATTCTTCATTCTGCTGTTTTGCTCTGAAGCATGAATTTTGTCTCTTAAGTCCTCAAAGACTCAATTCCAAGAGCAAAGGATGGAATAGGATTAAATAATGACTAGAGCCACTTTCTTGTGATTCTATCGCCAAGATTCAAAAGTAACTCAGGGGTTTGACTCTCTGCTCAGCCACCTCCTAGTCCTGTGATCCTGGAAAAAAAAAATTTATCTGTCTGACCTTCATTAAGTCATTATCACTATGTGATAAAAAGTGTGATACTCACAAGGCATTGGTGCTCAGCTACAAGTCATAACAGAGATAAAGGATATGGTCATGAGACAAAAGAAGGAGGGAGTAGCAGGATAAGGAACTGAACAAGAGGGAAGGAAGAGAGAAAGGAAGGAAGAAATGCTCAAGTTTATGTATTTCACTGATATTATAAAATCATCTTATGAAACTACTGAGAATAGAAGTAAATTTGTAAAAAGAAAAATATCCATATATAGAGACACTGAAACATAATCTAGTGAAGCTTTCCCCAAAACTTTATTCACAGGATAGGTTCCATTAGGAAGTGTTAATCCAACAAGTATTTTATGGTTGATTAAGTTTTGGGAAGAGATCAGTTAAACAGAATGATTTACAGAAAGTAGTTTCTCCTGGAACTTTCAGAATATTAGTGTATACAATGATTCCTCAAGACTCCTTCCCTGACATTTCTTTTTTTCTTTTCTTTGTTTTATTTTTGACCTCTTTTGAGAGGGGTTGGGGGAGGTAGAGGTTTGGAGATCGTACGTGCCTACTGTCCTGTGGAATAGATTTCAGGCAAACTTCCTCTTGTTGAAGCATAAAATAGAGGAAATTGTGGATCTTCCCCCATTCTCCACCTGAAATCCATTTGTTATGAAACATCAAAGACTGATTCCCATATGTTGGACACTGTGGAAGCAATTTGTTGTTGATTACTTCCTTCTTGAAACAGAATTAGAAGAAAATGGGATGAAAGGCTCAGGAGAATTTGATTTCCCCAAAGAAGGAATCTGAAATAAGACTGAGAGGGTGGGCAGAATACATATCTTGAGGTTCATGCTATTAAAAGTTAACTCTTTCTGGGGCATGGATATCATTTGCGGTAAAGCTTCTGCCAACTATTGTGAAATACCAGGGTAGCTGGACCTGTCCTTGAAACAAACCAATGAGAACAGGCCTTTTCCTGCAGGGGCATGATTAAAACTAGAGCCATTTTCAGAGATAATCCATTTATAAATCATGGTAATAGAATGGCCATCATGACAGCAGCTTGGTGACATTTTTTTTTTTACAAGCTCAGCTGTATCCAGGCAACCAAAATGTCTTAACTCAGATGGAAAGAAAGTCAGGCTGGGGTTCTAGGGGTCGGGGAGTAACACTGCACTGTCCGGTTCTCTTTTCCCATGAGAGAAGGTGATGGGTTGATCGCTCTAGGAGCTGCATATGACCCTGGTTACTACAGGTCACTTTAGGTGCATGTCAGAATCAGTGACCATCAGGAATTTAGGTGTTTCTCAACTCTTTCCTCATTCTAGCTATTGATAAGTGGCAAGGCCCATTATATCCATATCAAATTTTGATCCACACCTTGCTGTGAGAGATTCAACTGATCGGCAGGAGCTGGAGAGAGAGGAACATATGGCAGAAATCCAGGTAGTCTCTACTCAGCTGTTTACATGTGTAATTGCAGATCAACAGTGGCTGTGATATCATTGAAAAGAGGTTTGAATAAGCATCATTACAGCAATGATAAAGAGCTATAATGCTAGAAAAACTGTGTCCCTTTCCCTCAGAGGAGAGACATGCATTCTCTTTTCATTCTTTTGGGATTTTTCTAGGGAACCCATCCTTGCAAACTTCTGACAACTGAGCTGTCATGACTCAGCAGGGATTTAGATATTTAAAATAAAAATGAATTTTATCAAAGGCTTTTTTCTTTGCTTTTTTTAAAGTACTATAGCACAAATAAATTTATATAAATCTTATTAAATGGGCTGCCTTCATGGAGAGACCAAATATCATGGATTGTTAAGCATCAAGTATTTATGTCTCTTTGTGTATACATATGCACTTATGTTAAATGAGACTCATTTTCATCATCTGTCAATGGAGAATAACAATCCTTACCCAGCTAAATGGAGATGCGTGAAGGGGCAAAGTAGTATGTTCAGGGACATTCTACAATATAGGCATTATTACTCTGAAAGATGTTGCAAATGTTCCCATGATTCCTTTATCCCCGCCTTTTAAGTTTTATTGAGGAATAATTTAAAAATATAATGGTATATGTTTAAAGTGTACGAGGTAATGATTTGATAGACATATACATTGTGGAATGATTACCAAGATCAAGATGATTGACACATTTATTACCTACATAGTTAACTTTGTGTGCATGTGTGGTGAGGTGCTTAACATTTACTTTTGTATATCAATTCTAAGTGCGCTTTTACCTGTAACAGCTAGCACTTACACTTTTCAGTAGGAAGCTTGCCCTCAGGCTTCCCATAGTCATCTTAGTACAGGGAGAGTTTCAAGTTCCTGGAGGCAGCCTTCAACCAATAAATCATGAGTATAAAATTATCTTGTTGTCTATTTGGGATAATTCCAATTTTCCAGCTTACCGGTATAGCTGGGTATAACCCATGCTGTCTCTAGAGCTCACCTGTGCAACTAAGCAAACCTTTCCCTCCCTGGTATTTTCTTTGATACACCTTTGTGTGATCTGTTTCTTTCCCACTCCCCTCTGGTACTGTGTTTCCTGAATTAAATTACAGTCCTAAGAATCCTTTTCTTGATAGCTCCTTCTGAGGAACCCACAATGTATAACTGGAAAGGAGATGGAAGGAAGTAGTTAGGACCTGAGTGGGACTGGACTCAAGAGAGGTTCCCAAGTACTTATGGTATTTTAGTATAAGACCTAAGAATGATCAAATAACAAGAAACCAGTATCAAATACTTCAAAGATGTGGAAACAGAAGCTTAGCAATGTTCTGTAACTGACCTAAGGCCCCATTGTGGTAGACTTGGGTTTGTGCCTATATCTGGCTGACTTCTAAGATTATAAGCTTAATCATTATATGGTAAGGTTTGCTTACCAGTCTACAGTTGTTCCTGCCAAGGAGAAAAGTTACAACAAGGATCATCATGGAAATGATCAAACTGATAAGACAGCTGGTTGCAGCAAATGCTACATTTTATTAAACATCTCTGTGTCCCCTGTTCGTGTCTTTAAGAGCATTAGGCACAGCAGGAAGGATTAATGTACATTTTAGTAGAGCAAGAGTTTTGATCTTTGCTCTCAATAAATCTACCTGCCTCTTACCTCCCAACCTACCTCTCCACTGCTCCTTGTTCCAAGCCTCAGCAATGTTAAGTGGCATACTCAAGGTCATATAGCTAATAGCGGCAAGTTTGGCATCTAATCTGTATCTTTTGACTCCTAGCCCAGGCAGGTTTCTTTCCAACAATATCATGCTAATTTAGTGTCTCATACCCAGATCCTGGGCAAAGTCCGAACTGGTTTAGTATTAATAGCTATCCAAACATAAGTTTCCAGTGGAGAGGCCAAAACTAACCATCTATAAACCTCAGTTTTCTGAAGGAATGTTGAAATTCAGCTTCCCTCATCGTTTGCCTGCCAACCCTCTGCCCCTTGAACTCAGCTTTATTTTGAAATGCTAATTTAGAGTGCTTCAAGTAGATATTAACCAAAAAAAAAAATTAATAAGTACTTCTCAAGCTCAAGTGTATTAGGCTCCGTAGAATACACAAAATTGTTTATTCAAAATATTTAAATGTGTCTTAAATGAACTAATTGCTTTTTCTTGGGTGCTCTGCCAGTTTTGTGGCTTTATCTATATGCTAGAAATTAGGCATCTGAAGGAAATGTACCTATATACCTACACATTCATCTCTCAGTGTATCTGCAGACAAAGAGGCATTAGCATAGATCATTTAATAGAACTAAAGTCATGGACATAGTGCCTGACCTTCTGGGTTGAGCTCTCACCACACCAAGAGGATCAGAATAACTTATACACAAGATGGAAGTCAAAGACAGCTATACTCCTCCATTCGTGAGGAATCAGTGCAACCACCCTGTTTCCACTCCACCATCTAATTTCCCTTACAGGCAGGGTCATAGTTCCCTTGGGAATTTGCCCAAATGTTACTCTCTGATTACAGCCAGTTATCTTTCACCAGTGAGCTGACCATTTGTCTATATGCTTTCAGATCAGCTCTTTTCCCTTTACTTGCTCTGCTCTGATCCTTGCAAATTACATTCATCAAGCCAACCTCTAGTTCAATTTAAGCAATGGGATACCCTGGTAGAGTACTGCAATAGCAGACAGAAGAGGCCAGCCTACGTCTCTCCTTCTCTCTATGCTTTGGGATGTATTGCTGATGTTGGGGAGCATATCCTCCCAGACAAGGAGCCCCTATTAGTGAGATTTCAAGCTCCCATTAGGTGGAACCGTATCTTAGGCACTAGAATATGATGTCTGTCCCTTTATTTCTAGAAATGGTAGCAACTTCCCGTCATTGCTGCTATCTTGATTGCCTCACTACTCCCCTTTTGGCCTTTTATCTTTTCCAACATCTTTGTATTTAGTGCCCCATATAAATTTCTCTTTTGAGCTACCTGTTGTGAGCTCATCTTCCCTGAGCTTCAGCTATGTGCCCTTTTACCAGAGTGGGTATATGAAGTCATTCTTAATCTTGGTGACTCCTTCAAATGAGCATAGCAGAGTGTCCATCCTTGCAAATGCATCATACTCTTATTTTCAGGACGTTTGTGATTTACTTCTATACACTTTTATGAAAGCTTTCTATCCCTGATGTACATAAGTGTGACTCAATGAAGAATTTTCAAAACTTATCAAAAAGACCTCACTTATCTGATAAGAATCCTCAAGGACACAAAGTTGAACTCTGCATAGACAAGAGAAATGGTAAAAAGGAGCTTCAAGAGTCCAAGCACACATTCCTGAGGACCTCTCAGGCTGGACCCCAGAATCTGCTCTTAGTTTACACACAGTTCCTGTGAATGGAGATATCTGATTTCACAGCTGATTAAGGAAGAACGAGTGGGAATTCCAATAGCTGCTGATCTGTGGTAATAATACTGGTAACTGATGATGAGAAATTGATAACTAGAAGCAAAAGTTTAAGGTTAATTAGAATATTCCTGAAGTAAAACTAGTTAGGGCCTTTTAATGTAGGACAAAACAGAACTGTCCAAATATATGAATCCAATACCAGAATATGGACAAAGGAAATTAGTATATGTAACACTAGGAATCTTTTTAGGCATTAAATATACATTACTTCAGTACTGAAGTACTAATAAAACTAGAAGATATGTGTTATTCTCATCATTTTACAGTTAAGGAAAACAAAGCCCTTAAAGCTAAATATACCTCCATTGGTGTCACATGTCTGTGACAAGGGAAAGTGCAGAGATTTGAAACCTGGTTGGCCTCATTCAAAATCCCATGGCCTTACTGCTCCAGGCTGGAGAATTGTTTATCATCACAAACCTCAGATGGTTTTGTTTTAAAAAGAAACACCTGATTATTTTAAGTACTCACGTTTTAAGAAAATGGCTAAGCATCTAATATGTTGTAGAAAAACTTCCACATTATAAAAAAAGCAAAGCAAGAAAATGTTTTACAAATCAGCTGATATGCAAGCTTTATATATGCAGGAGGGAAAAGAGGGTGATGTGAAATAGCTCCAATGCAGGCAGTGCGCTGAACCGGACTGCACTCCATATTGCAACCTGATCTCTATTTGTTCTTGGGGACCATCTATAAACCAGTGGTTAAGCCCCGGCTTTCCAATCTTTCTCTTTGCAGGAACATCCACATTGTCTAGGATGGCCAGGCTTGAGCAGCTTCAGACATACAAATACCACTCACTTCCTCTGCTGGTGAATGGAATTTCATCAGACTATCAAACTAAACCAAAGTCACACAAAGGGTAACACTTGATGCTGTTAACGAGAAACTTTATGCAACTGTTCCCATCAGTCAGACTTAGAATAATACGATGCTATTTTTATTTCATCTTGCCTTTCTACAGAAAACTTAAAAAGCCTCAGGATCAGAGCTGATTGTCAATAGATGGTCTCCCAACTTGTGTCAGGATTCACTGCTGTGTCCGTGAGACCTAAGAATGCCATTGATGTGGCTGTCCCTAACAACTTTGGGTTTATTCTCTCTTTTGTTGAAATAAGAACTGAGAATGAATGCTACAGCTTAACTGCCCTGCTTTCCTCCTTGGCTTGATCCTCTGATGCCAAAAGAGCACCTCCAACCTCATTGAACGTTTATTCCATGCCAGTTGTAGGGCTAGGCACCATGAGGATAAAAGGAGTAAGTCATAGACGCACGTTTCAGAAGCTGGCCAAAACGAAAGGAAGCATACACTGAAGCAAAAATTCTGAAAACTATCTGATTCCTCACTGATCGATCACTAAGGCTTTTCACTTCTACAAAGTATTATTTGAAATAAATCTACCTATTTATGCTTATACCTTCTCATCTGGGGCTATAACCAGCCCTCCTCACCTGGACTACTGTCATCAATCCTGCCATCTCTGTTTGTTTTATTAAACTTTAAAATTGAATTATAAAACATATAATGAAAATACACAAATACAATTAATTGTACAACTCAATTAAGTATTACAACTTGGAATTACCTGTTACACTTCCTCCTGACTCAAGAAATAGAATATCACAAGGACCCAGACGCAACCTTCCTGAAACTGTTTCCATTCTCCTCCCTAAAGACAACCAGGATTCTGAATTCAAACACTGTGGATCAGGATTCAAGGTGCACAGAAATGGAATGACATAGTGCATGTGCTTTTATGTCTGGCTTCTTTTGTTCAGTGCTTTGTTCGGCAGATTCCTCAAGGTTATATGTAGTGGTGATTTGTTTATTCTCATTGCTGAAAAATATTTCATTATATCATTATACCATCATTAATTGTGCAGTATACTTTTGATGAGCATGTGGTTTGTTTTTCGTTGGAAGACAGTACAAATAACGTTGTGGTAAATTTCATTCACATCTCTTTTGGTGCATATATGCATTCATTTCTTTTTAATAATATACTTGGGGTGGGATCAATAAATCAACTGATTACATGCATGTTCAGCTTGAATAGCATGGACAGTGTCTAGTATTTACACTCCCATTAGCAGTGTAGGAGAAAATCTAAAATCCATTCTTGCTCTGCAGAAATCTTCTTTATTTACTTTCTGAAATGCAAATGTGATCATGTGATGCCCCTGTTTAATGGCTTTTAGCAGCTGCTCATTGTCCTTAGCATAATGTTCAAAATTCCCTAGTACCCAAAAGGCTTGTGGAATCTGCTGTCACCTACATCTGCAGACTAACTGCACCTCTCTGCCTCTCATGTTCTCCACTCTGGCCATACAGGTTCACATGCTGTATTCTCACCCTCTGGTGTACTCAAATTCATCTTCCTCAATATAGACCTACCAATCTCATATTTTTTCCCCCTTCCTCTCCTGATATTACCTGTCCCATAGCCTTGACATAAATTTCCCTCATTGCACAAGTCAGTGCCCAAAATGACATCATTGTTTCATTTGTTTTCTTTTCTACTCTCTATCTTCCACACTAGAATCTAAGTTCCAAAAGATCTGGGTATTTTACAATTCGTTCACCTACAAGTTTCTAGTATCTAATAGTCCTCAGCATCAAGCGGGCATCCCATCAATGTTCGTCGATCGAGTGAGCACATTAGTGAAGGAAACTTAGCAAATTTTGCCCCCTCAATTGGTTCTCCCTTTTATTTAACTGGTAACTTAGACTCATTCTTGAGTTCTTGGCTTAAATAGTATTTCTATTGGGACGATGTCTTTGATTTACCAAGCTAAGTTAGTTCAGCCTTATGTATATTATGATAACTGTTCCTGAGTTTTGGTCATAGCACTTGGCATACTCTTAAAAGATCAATTAATGATTTGTAATTTTCTTTTTTGCTTATGAGCCATATTTACTCCTATCTTGTAAGCTCTAAAAGAGCCTGGTTATCTGCTTTGTTCACCACAATATCCCTTGTGTCCAGCACAGTGCTGCACATAATTCACAAAGGTAGATACCCAAGTTCTGAACATCCAGTCAAGGGAAAATTGTCCAGCAGCTGCCTTAGGGCTGAGAATCTGGTGTTGTGTGTATATAAAGAATATATAGCTAGGGCCAAATAGGACAGGACTGGGGAAATATTCATAAGGTTATAGTACTTAATCTAAACTTAACATATTATGACATATTTTGATAGGTACAGATACTCCAGGGGACACAAGAGCCATGCAAAGCAATGGGGACAAAAATGGAGACAATATGTTTGGGTAATAGTAAGAAGGCAAATCTAAACACTCCAAATATTTTTTTCTTAATGACCTCCCTTTACTGCCATGCTCTCCAGCAGCACCAATTAACAGTATCAAATAATTTGCAAGAAATTTATATCACAATCTGTATGTCCCCAGAATACCAATTTATAAACACCAAGGCATGTTCCTGTATAAAGTTGGAGTGGTGGAAATGGCTGAGGACAAAAACCAACAGTGAAAGAACAATGGGATAATACACAGAAACTCTCACGCGTGCACACACACACACACACACAAAGGCACACATATTGAGTCTTCTTTTCATATCCCAAAGCTACTTTGTATAGGTAAATAAGTAATAACATTACTTAATATTTATTGACTACTTCTATGTCTTGTGCTTCTCTAAGACATCCACCTATCTATCTGTCTACTTTGTGGGGGGCGTGAACTTAGCCTATGCAGACATCTGCTCAGTTAATCATGACTTGATCTGGAAGTATTATATTTTTCTGCTGATGTTAGTATTATCATCGCCACCACCACTACACTTTACTAGTATATGTTCACCCCAAAGTAGTAGATTAGCACGAAATTACAGAAAGCAAGTATTAGGGGGGAGGCACAAAATGATTCTCTCTGATAAGCTGGATGGTGAGGATATGGTGGTGATGATGCAGAGCTTCAGAGAAGAAATGCAGAGGTAGAGAAGACTTCTCTATCAGACAAAGCAAGTGATTATGGCAGAGGGAGAGAGAAGCTCTTCAAAAAATCACTTAAAAATTGGCATTCCACCTCAAGCAAGATGGGCAAAACAGACCATCTTTCTGGGAAATTTGGAATGACAGTTGGGAGCCTGACAGTGAGCCTGGTTTTCCTTGCCTAATAGGAAAAATGCTATACACACCAAGCAACAGAAAATAATTTGCACAAATGAGAACATGACATAGATTTAGAGGTAGGCAGGGAAGAGAAAAACAAAGATGCAGAACTACCTCGACTTTTTATGGTTTTTCCAATACTATTCCTGGAGAGGCCCTGGATACCCTTGGGTTTCCAGAGAAATCCCCAAGACATCCAAAAGAGGAAATTCCATATGGCTTTTTCATAAGTATGGCATCTTTATCAGGAAGCTGTGACACATTTATATCTCCAAAGGTTCTCCATGATCTCCATGGATAATGGTAGAATAGCTGTTGGAACATTTGTTACATCAATACTCTAGTGAAATGAAGCAAAAAAAACAGATTGACAGAGAGAGGAGGAAAGGAAGAAGGAAGGAAGGAAGGAAGGAAGGAAGGAAGGAAGGAAGGAAGGAAGGAAGGGAGGGAAGGAAGGAAGGAGGGAGGGAGGGAGGGAGGGAAGGGGAATTTAGAAGAGTGCTTCTAACTAGGCTAAGTCTGTGAAATAAGGAAGAGAGTTTAGGAACTCAGGACAACCCCGATACCCAAATGTCAATTCTGATGATGCAGAGTTTAGTAAGCACAGCTGGCTCCCCAGATCCTACATAGGAGGTAGCGACTTGATCTTAATGCTATAGATTCATAAAGGGGATGGGAGTATGTCGAAAGCATTTAGTATCTATCTGCCTTTGACATTATTGCCTCAGAGATCATGAATTTTCTAGCCTACAGGGGTGGAGAGCTGGAGTATAGCCCACAGCAAAGGACTGTGGGATCCGGAGAAAAGCAAACCAAGGTAGGCCTGAATTTCTAGCTGGGTTAGGACAGTCTCTGTTCCAAAATTAGAGTCATAATGTTACCAATTTAATAAGGCTTTTTTCCTCTCTCTCTATTTCTCTTAGACTTCAATGAGTCAAAGAAGCATCAAACAAGCATACAGTAGACAACCCAAACAAATAAACTCTTCTTTTTGGAAAATGGCCTCCTTTGTTGTCTGTCAGAAAGTAGAACTCAAAACAGGGTGTACAGATTGGCATTTGGAAGCTCAGGGCTCTCCATGGAGCTCACCTTTATTTCTGAATGTTTAGTCTAGCATTTGTGGCAAGCTGTGCTTGCAAGGGGAATCTAGATTTCCTTCTGCTTGGAAAGTGGGAAAGAGGAACCATTGATACTATAAACTCTTTTCAAGACGGGCCTAAAAACATATAGCCCTTTTTCTCATGTCTAGCACAAGCCACAAAAGACCATTTTATATAATCCACACAAAGGGTATTTCAGAACCCAGTGTTATTTTATAGAACTAATGTCCAACTCATGAAAAAATCTCAGCTTCATAATATAAAGAGCCAGATACTATTCATATACAATTTAGCAAAACTACTCTTCTTTTCTTGTCGTTCTTTTCTAGGTTAAAAATATACATATATAACTAATTAAAGCAGGTCCAGCTAACTTAACTGACAGAAACTTGATTATTTGTGTTTGTCTTGTTTCACACAGAATCAGTGTTCTATATCAGTGTCCTGCATTTTTCCTAGTCTGGGGAGGATGAAAATATGGTGAACGTGTGCCTAACCAAAGCAACAATTCTAATGGGATGGATTCAATTCTGAGTTGTTTAAAAGATGGCTAAAAGCATTCACTCAGAAGTCCAACCATGTTCATATCCAGCAATATTTTGGCTTTGCCACTAACTAGGTATGAAATGTCAGTCAAGATACTTAATCTCACGGTACTCCAGTTTCCTGAGGTGTTAATATATGCAACTACTTATAACCCTTCCTGACACTTTTTATGTTATAAATATTACTCTTATTTATAAATCATAAATATTTTATATATCATATTATATCAATTTTTATTATGTTTTCTTTATAAATGTTAATTATTATTATTGGCTAAAGAAAAAGAAAGAAATTACATTCATGCCTTTCAATCTTCTATCCATGCTTGTTTCTGCTAACTTAAATCACACCTTTCAGAAATTAAAAAACAAGTCTAGTTCTGGGGAACAAATTTTACTGGAGACACATACCACTCAATGAGACCTTGGAACTGGATATTGAAGTTGTAAAGGTAAATAAGAAAAAATTGAGACTTCTTGATGGAAAAGAAAAGTCTAGTGGGCACCTAGTGTGGCATGCATTTGGGAGGAGCATGGACAGAGAGGCAATGCCCTGCCATGGTCCAGGCCAAAATGACAAGCCCTGGACCAGCATTTTCCAAAATGAAGTATCCATACCATAAGGAGGCATAGGGTAATATACAGGGTGCAGAACAGGTTAAAAATAATATTATTTACATAATGAGTTGCTCTTTTCAGTATTATTTCAGTCCTGATCACACAAAGAAGATGGTCTCAGTTTGGTGATGGCTCTTCACACCTCTCTAAAATTTGCTAACCCCGCATCTCTGCAGACAGAGCAGACCTCCAGGTGATGACTTGCAGCTAGAGTTAAACGAGTCTGTTTTTTTTTTTAAAAAATTGTAATTACTTGAAGGCTATCTTCTCTATCCTGAGCTAATTTTACATTCATGACTGTTTAGTGTAGCATTTGTGACAGGTTTTCTTTTTGAATAAATGCATTGAAGCTTGTGAATTTAGATAAATAGATTAGATAAATAATAGTTTGCATGTTACATCAACAGAAAACACTTTAAAAGTGATAGTCAGTGGCCAAAACTAGGTGTGCACTGGATAGCAGAGATTAAAAACAGATCGGAGAAATGTTTTGAGCTAGGATAAGCTGAAGTCAGTGACTTTTTTTTACGCAAGGAAAGAGCTTACTGGTCAAGTAGTCAAGCGATTCTAAGCCTCAGACAAACTGCTAGTTGGTGCAGGGTATCGGATCATCTACCTGATAAATGCTGACATTGCTTGCAGATGGGAAATCCACTTAAGCAATGTGCAATAAAGATCAGTCACATTCTCTTTGCATTCAGTTTCTTGATGAATGTTATTTCTGCCCAATTCTGTGTTTCTCTTGGCATTTTTATGTTTGATTTCTGTAGAATCAGCACTTTCTTAAGGGTTTGAATAGGTATCACCAACTAATTGCCCTCCCTATTCAGAATGATGGGGTTTGCCATCTTATTTCACCAGGATGTTCTTGGAAAGTGGAAGGATTCTAGTGAGGTAGAAAAATGCACAAGGCACCTGATATTTAATCCCTAAAAATGCAACTTTCTGTTCAAAAGAACATTATCATTTTACTTTGTGAAGAATTTCTGATGGCTCTCCTCTCTCTTCTGGGGTAGGCTTGTATATTTTGGGCCATTATTAGACTTGACAAGCCATGTTATCTACTAAGGATGGTGACTTAGGAAAGAGGGATATAGGCAAGACACACTCTCTGTGAGTCTTAAGTTTCATAGGAAAATAGTGCCTGTTTTATACACTTCTCAGGGTTATTAGGAATATCTAACAAAGTCACATGGAAAATGTTCCCAAGAATTTTGGTGAAAATAAACAAACCAAAAAGGATTTTCTGTTACTCAGTATTTAATCTGCAATATTTCAGACTCATGGGTACCCACACTAATTTGTGATAAAATCCAGAATCAGCAAACTGAAAAGGCTTTACTCTCTGGAGACTTTTCTTACTGCCAAGACAGTGATTCACGCCTTCCTTTGCACTCATAACTATGTATGTATATGTCTATATACTCACAGAGTTTCTCAGCCTAGGTACTATTGATATTTGGGGCTCAATAATTCTTTGGTGTAGGGGGCTGTCATATAATATGGATTATAACATGTTTAGTAGCATCCCAGTCCTCTATCCATTAGATGCAAGTAACACTCCCCATCTGTTACAACCAAACATGTTTCCAAACATTGCTGAATATTTTGCCTTGTAGGCTGAAAGAATCTCTGGTTGAAAATCACTGCTATAGAGTTATATGGCATTTCTCTCATGGTATTGAAGTTATTTGCTTTTATTCCTATCTGTATCAGTAGATTAGAAATAATCTATATGGCAGTGAGTACTGAGGTCTATGCATAGTGGTTGCTCATGTTTTCTGGATTTTTCTAGACAATGCATACTCTATAATAGGCAGAAATTCCTAGTCTTCTCTCTACCCTTACAGGACCTACCTAGAGAGGGGTTGGTGTAAAGAAGTCTCAATTACATTTCCTCAGTGGTCAATTGATAAATGATCTTTTCAAAGGCAGAACCTAAATAATTTCCAATTTGGCATTTTCAATGTAGGAAATTTCAAACACAGTGTACAACATATAGGGGATTCTCCATGAATGGTTTGGGGATGAATCAGTGAATGAATGGCTAGAAGGATGAATCAAGAAAAAAAGGCTTCATATAACACAGGCAGACATGCTCATGTGTGTAATCCTTAATCTTCCCCTCAGTTACTATGGCTACAAACATCTGAGCTGCCAACTTTCTGCCTGAAACTCTAAACAAGATTCCAGGTGAGGAAGCATCTTTGGCAGGGGCCCAGCAGGCCCAGCAGAGGCTCACAGGAGGAAATCTGCACATACTTAAGTGAAAACCAGATTCATCCTTGCTGAACTAATCTGTGACAAGAGAAAAAAATACCATTGCAAGTCACCGTGGTTGGGCAGGGACAGGAAGAACTAAGATCAGACAATTTAATGCCAGTCAGTTTCACAAAAGCAGTGTCCAGAAAAGGTATTAATGGAGTAACTGCTTCTATAAAGCCATAGAACAAGCCGCCTTGTTGAATCAGGGCAGAACATTTTAGATCTAATTATTTTGGGAGAGAGGAATCCATGTGGACTGTCACGGAGTTTTCTCTTTTTGTTCCTCTTTCACAGGGTAATTTGACACTTCTGAATGTATCTGGATTCTACTGGAAGCTTTATCATAACTTGCAGAGATTTGATGGCTTGCATAGAAGAGGGAGGGTCATAATCTCCTGGAAAGGAACTTCTACCACCATCTGATCAACATTAAGTTCACAATTTCAGGAAAATTTGATTTGGAATCCTGAGTCTCTGCTCAAGAAAGTTTTCTTGTTGAGGCTTCCTTTTCTCCACTAGTTAAATCATATTCAAAGTTTAAGATGCCTCTTAAACTAAATAATAATCATAACCTAAACTCATATCATGTCTTACATTGATCTAAATTCTTTCCTCTGATGTCTATTATTTCCATTAGATTTAAATTCCTTGAGACTTGAGGGCAGGGGTCATGTCTGAATAACAGTAATAATAGAAGAGATGAAGTAAATTAAGAAGATTTGTTGACCATTACTATATAATAGTCAATGGTCTTAGCATTTTATTTTAAAAAATTGCATTTGATTCTCATCACAAATTTATGAATCAGATCCAACTCTGTATTCTTATGTCTTTTTGGTACCTCATATAGGCTCTGCCGTAGTGGTGATCACTAAGTACTATTGAATTGAATTTATATAAAACTAAGTGGAGAAGTGTAGTAAGAACAGGACAAAGAGTCCAGAGACTGGGATACAGCGTTCCTAATGGACACTGGAATTAAGGTATGAAGAACTGAATCTGAATCTCAGTCTTTGGGAATTTACTTAATAAGCCAAGCCTCTATTTTTTCTTTTAAAGATTGTGAATTATGATATTTGCCAAAAAGAATGGATGAAGGGATGTGCAATTAGCAGGGGCTTAGCCTTCCTTTACTGTTGGTAATATTCATTTTATCAACTATAAATATCATAAAGAAAAAAAAAGTTAAAGAGTCATCCAGATCAAAATGGTTAATTTCCTCCCTCTCAGACCCTATTCCCAGGTTCTATTGTCATTAAGGCAAATATATTGCTCCCCCAAAAAAGGCTTTTAAATTTTAGTTTTTAAGTCTAGTTATTACACAACACTCTTAAATCTCCAGTTCATTTGCTCAAATCAATGACCTACACTTTGCATTCAACATACTTGGAAGACAGCATGACATTAAGTGTAGTTAGCTAACTAACTCTCAGGGAGTTTAGCAGAAATGCTCACTTTGAAACTCTTGGTATCACAGTCCAGCTCAGCGGTACTAATTTATGGTTTCGTAAATGGCCAAGGGGGAGGATCATACGATTACTCTGAGTGAACAGCTGTGAGGAATATGTACCCCAAAATGCTGCATGATGCCTCCTTTATTAACCTCTGAAGATGAAACTTAAGCAGGCTTACTTTGATAATTTAGATAATTGAAGCTCTATCTCCTTAATACTTTAATGGTTAATGGGATACTTCTAGTGAGTTTTAATAGCTCCAAGTTCTAGAAACATATTAAACTTGGTAACTAAGTACTAGATTATATATTTACCACCAATAATCCAGTAAAATGTATTCAATATGTTTTCCAATAGCGTTGTTCCATGAGGTTCTATGACCAAAGATTATTCCTCCATGAATTCTTACCCACAATTTAATATTTTCAGTGTTTTATTAACAGAAGAAAACACCTGTTGTTAAAATTTCCTTAAATAAACCTCCTTACTAGTAAAAGATCTCTGTATGACTGAAAGATTTTCTACTTCCATGTACAGATAAATTTGCTTCAAGTAAGTACTCTTGATGTGTCCAAGGAATGTTTTGATGCTATGCAAACAGTCCCATTAACAAATATTACTGTAGTATATTCTTTTTCACCATAAAATGATACAAAATTTGATAAAATATTAGTGACCTCTTCATGTATTTAATGATATTATAAAATAAATGAGGTCATACATAGACTTATTAAATTAAATTAAAAAGGATAAAACTCTAATTTGTTGCCATTGTAATTTCCTCCTCAGCATAGTGATATTTCATAAAGTCATGCAAGGATGGGATGTAACAGTGCATTTAAATTACTCATAATTGGTGTATATTAAGTGCTTTATAAATGTAAGCAATTGCTAATATCATGATTACTTCTAATCCATTAATTAAAAATATTTGTTGAGTCTTTGCAATATGCAAAGAATCCTGAAGCTGAAAATATGGTGGCCAGTACATCAAGCAAGATGCTCACTCTGTGGAGTTTGCATTATCTTGAGGACAGAATAATATTAGTAAATTACTAAGAAATAGTAGATAGTATGCTGTTAAATATTATAAATAAAAGCAGGTGATGTGTTAGAGAAGAATGGGGTGCAGGTGACTAGGCTAACAGAGATTGACTGATTGTCAAGGAAAGCCTGGCTGAAAGGTAACATTTGCGAAGAGGTGTGTGTGGTAACAGGACTCCCTTCTGGAGAAGATCTGGAGGCAGAATATTATAGGAAGAGGAGACAGCAAGGGAAAAGCTTCCATGATTATTTTTATTATTTTTTTTCAGAATCAGTAAGAATATCAGAGTGCTCCAAAAAAATTACGAAAGATTTAGAAAAATGAGTAGTGGCCCCACCAAGTAGGGACTCGTAGGCTATGGTAGGCATTGATATGTTAATACAATGCATTTTATATTTGTATTTATAAATATTATTAAAAGATGGTGCTGACTGCTATGGTGAGAATATATGGTGGTGAAATGGAGAAAACAGTGAAAGGGAGGCAACTTGGAGACTGTTATTCTATTTGATGTGTAGAGAAGTTTTGGAAGTAGTAATGAGTCAAAGTTGATTTTCAACTTTTTGTTTGAGCAATTTTAACATGATGTCATTATTTACCAAACCAGGAGAAATGAGCAAAGAAATCTGGGAGATGGAGATAGAGGATAAAATGTTTGCTTCTGGCCATGTCAATGTTCAGGTGATTATATGATATCTAAGTAGAGATTTCACATAGGTATTTGAATTAATAAACCTAACAAAGTTCTAGCAAGGATGTTAGGGATGGAGATATGTGGAGTCACCAGTATTCAATAGATATGTGAAGACTTGAGGGCTGATTGACCTGAGATGTTAATAATAATGAAGATAATTCAGTGAGAAAATAATCTTTAAAAATTGTGGTCTATCTTGAGGGGCAAATACCACCTTTCACAGTCCCCATGCACAAAACCGTTTTTTAAGGTAGACCCTACATTATCACTCACTGGGTGTCACTAGCTGGTGATTCACTCTTCTTCCACCATTCAATCAAATTCCTATTTCTCTAAAGTCTTCAAATGACTTTGTGTATCTGAAGTTGCTTATGGATGTTAATATTGCTAAATGCTTTATACTCCAAAGGATTTACTCTACTTTCAAACATTTTCAACATTCATTCAAAGACTATTTTAACAAAAGATACACCGAATTCCTCAGCTATCAAGTATCTTGGGGAATTACCTCAGATGAAGACAGTTGTCTTGTTAAGATCTCACCCTCTCCTTGAGGGACAGCCTTCATCAAAAGACTTTTCCATACAGGAGCATAAAAACTACCTCTCCACAATTTAGGACAATTTTGAAGGGAAAACTCACCAATAATCATCCCACACACAGTTCTCCATCGCGGTATCTGTTTCTGGGAACCCAAGCTAAGACAAGCTAAGTGAAAAACAGCCATAGTTCCTATTTCTTGAAAACATATCATTGTTTCAAATATCAAAAAGCACTGAAAGACAGAGTGTGAGTTCTAACCATGTCCTACAGAAAACTGAGCACTTAAGACACGGGAGCAGGAGCTGAAGTCCACCACAATGCCCCAAGGCAAGCCCAGTTCTGTGAGGGAGAAAAGAATCTTAAGATCTCAAAAACTGCACATGGATCAGAATTGGATGAGAGCAAGAGTCAATGCAGGGGACATGGTAAAGATTTGTCACTTTTTGATGTTAAGTTTGTATTGATCTCCTTCCTGCCATGTCCTGTATAGATGGGACTGTTTGATTTAAGGGTATGGGATTAGGAAGACAAAAGTGGCTGCTGTGAAATGACCTAGTGTACTTGATCTGCAAGGCTGTCAGAATAGAAGTAGATAGGGTTTACTAGCTCTGAGAACAGGTTAGCATCAGAGATATGGTTGCATTACTTGAAAGAGCTGATGTCCACCTCTACCCTTCTATTCTGAGGGTTGAAATTCCACTATTTGAAATCTAAGACAGGAAGAAAAGATAAAAGTCTAAAGCCATTAGAAGTTAACTGTTACATGAAGTGAACCTGTTCTTAGACACAGTAGGGAATACAATAAAAGCTAGGTTTTCTGATCGGTGAAGAGAGAGCTCCAAATCCCAGAGTGCATCCAAGTGTTAGTGTTTTGAAAACTATCCATCAACATCTAGCCAACCTCCTCCACATCTTCTTGACTTATAAAGTGAGATGGACACAACTCCCCTCTTTTAACTTCTTACTTTGCTGTCCAATAAACACATCATAAAGGGAGCCAAATAACTATAAGAGGTAGTTGGAAGTAATTGACATTGCAAAGGAGCAATAGAGAATCGTCTGTGAGAATTGATTCTTTTACCTGGAATAAATAGATAAAAACATTATGGAAAAAGGTTTTTTGACACAGGCTTTGATGGATATGGGACAACTGTACATTCAAAGCTGTATCAAGATTTTTATTTGCTTTCTAGAGAAGATATAATAAACTATCATTTCAGTATAGTTTTTAGTGTGCCCAATATACCAGTTATATTGTTTGGTGTTATGAATACACTGATGAACCAGTTCAATAAAATTCTGGCCTCATGGTGCTTATATCACAGAGGAATGTAATTCCAAACTAATACTCAATAATAATTGAAAGCATAATATGAATATGAACTATTTCTTCAATTTCTAAGGCTTGATGGCATTCAAATGGGTTATTTCAGTTCTATTTGGCATTCTGTGTCTGAAATGAGTTTACCTGGATTCCTTGACAAAAATGAGACAGATTTGCAACTGGTATTCGCAGGAGCAACAGAATGCTCTCTTTCTCTCTGTTCCATGCTGTGGAATAGAAGGATAGAAAGCAGGACTGGACATGAGGTAAGAGATGGGCTGCAATGCAGTCTCAAAAAAAGATTAAGTCATCATCATGGAGAGATCTGGACCTTGGATGTCCCTGCAGAGTTGTCCCATCCATGTTGAATATTAGGGGCCAAGCCTCAGAATTCTACACTGGCTAGTCTTTGAAAGGGTACTGCTATTAATCAAGGGATATAACTTTGGGCAAGGCAATTGCATGTGGCTCTGGGAAATTCTATAGAGGGACTCAGTTTTGAGCTAGAGGAAGAAGTGCCTCAATTCTGAAACGAGCATTTGGACAACACACAACAGCCTCCAGTATAGCATCTAATGCCACTTCTTTCCCTGTTATCAGAAACCATATTCCTGATTGTGCACAAGAACTTCTCATAAAGTATGAGGAATAGGCATATTTTGGCTATTTCACTTACTAATCAGGGAAATTTATGGCAGTGTTATGGACTGAATAGTGTTTCCCCAAAATTCATATGTTGAAGCCCTAAACCCTGAGGTAATTGTATTTGAAGATTAAAATGAGGGCAAAAAGGAGGAGCCCTTATCAGTTAAGACTGGTGTCTTTATAAGAAGAGGAAGAGACACCAGGGAGACACATGCACAGAGAAAAGGCCATGTGAGGACAAAGCAAGAAAGCAGCCATCTGCAAACCAAAGTAAGAGGCTCCGGAGAAACCAAACCTGTCAACACCCTGATCTTGGACTTCTAGCCTCCAGAAATGTGAGAAAATAAATTTCTATTATTTAAGCCACCCAGTCTGTGGTATTTTGTTATGCAAGCTTTAACAGATGAAGCCAGGAAGCAAGAAGGTGAACTTATATTTTCATGTGTCAGAAAGGCAAAGACTCAGTCATCAACACGAGGCCTGTAGTTCCAGATCTGGGGTTCTGATCTGGTATCTGGAGAACCTAAGGCTACAACAATTTCTTCAGCTACCTTGTACTTCATGTAAAAATCCCCATGTAATGAAGATTTTAAAGGGTTGATTTTAAAATGCAATTCATATAGTTAATGATATCTGAATGAATGTTTATATGTCTGTATAACCAAAATATATGCCCCTCCATTATTAAATGTCATACGGGTATATGCACGTGTTAATGTGTGTGTTTATATTTACATATACATATATGTACACATAGATATGATTTGAACTTTTACACCAGCTTAGAATTAATGCTAATATTTATTCATTGTGCAGTTTTTAAATGTGCTATGTCTACTAATAATACAAATTCAAATGGAGTATAAAGTACCTGTCCAGATATCTGTGATCTAGCTGAGGAGAAAAGAACATAACTTTTCCCATGGAGATGGTGGAAGCTGCTGACTTGGTCTCTGTAACCTGTCTTGATCATCTCAAAAATGCTCTGCTCTGAAGACTGAGAATTCTTCCAAAATGCACTTCTATTCACACTACTTCCTTGCTCAAGTCTGTTGCCATTGCCCTCAGCAGAATACCCAAGAATGGTGCAGCCTTTCCTGGACTGTCTCTAGCCTGTGTCTCAAGCCCACTTTGCATATCTTGATAGCTGTATATGCTGCAGCCATGCTGAAATGCTTGCAGGTTTTACACAGATTCCTGTTGCTTCCATGTGTCTATGCCCAGGAGAGCTGCTCCCTCTTGCTTCCCCATGGAGAACTCTTACTCTGACCCCACCCTCTGTGCTGTTGTATTCTGGTTCTGTTCTTAGAGGCCCTATAATTACACTGTTTCCACACTTAATCTCCCAGCCACCGTGTCCTGCAATGGTCCAGTTTGCTTGTCTCTTTCCTCATGAGTCTGTGAGTATCATAGGAACAGGGAGGAGACCTTTATCTCTGCATCTTCAGGAACTTCACAGCACTCTGCACCCAGTACATTTACAATGTAGGTTCATTGATTGGAACTGAGAGATAAATAGAAAAGTTCATATGTGTTTTACCAGGGGAAATCAATCAGGTTTTGTCATAAAATCACATTATTTTCAAAGTATAACTGCTGAATTCAAGATGGATAATTGTGTTTTTGATGATAAAGAAAATATGTGCTCTTTTTTTCTTCGGATGTTCACATTTAACACCATAGTGAGTTTAGTAAAGATTTAAGGAGTTACATAGTCACTAGGGGTCACTCTTACAATTTTGAATCCTGTGAATGTGTGTAGGTTATTTTCCTCAGAACAATTTAATTTTAACTCTTCTCTCAGGGACATATGTAAAGGTTCTGAAGACAATACCTGAATTATAGCTAAATAAATTATCTAAACACTATGTTTGCCTTTTTGGTTGTTAAAATATCATCAGGACGGTTTTCCTGTATGTGTTTAAGTTGCAAGGTAAGTGAAAAATCTGATTGTTGAAACACATATTCATAAGAAACAAAATAATATTTCATCAATTATGTTCCCACTAGAACATTTCACCTTATTGTTGTTATGGCAATTGTTACATATTTTTTGAAAGGTTATGGAGAGCCTTATTTCCGTAGAATACAGATGATCTTCCCATGAATCCATAGCTAAATTACCTGCAGAAATGCAGGCACAACACTTGGCTTTTCAAACCACCAAGTGTCATCTCAGCAGGATTCTTAATCACAAACAAGCTGAAAGGAAACCAACAGACATTTACAAATGACAAGGGAGCAGCAGAAAGAAAAAAATCTCTTTTTAACTGTTCTGTGATCATTTCTATTCTTGCACCCACTCCCAAACCATCCTCGTAATTAGCGCATGGCAATCAATCATGGCTCTATAGGCAGGCACCAACTCAGATGTCTGCTGTTTGACTGCACATCTCCCAGGAACAAGAATTTAAGGAATTAGGAAAGGTCTAGGAAGGGCAGGAAGTTGGGCAAAATAGACAAATGGCTGTGGACAAGTTACCCCTTTACCAGGTATTTGTAGTCAAATGACCAAGAACCCAAGGGCATGTTCTCAGTAGGAATAAGACAAGATGAAGAAAGAAAATCTGCATTTAAAAAATAAATTGGGAGAAATAGGAAGATTGAGAATAATGACCATAGGCTTTAAAGCCAGACTACCAGGTTGGAATCTCACTTCAGCTACTCAAAAGCAGTAAGTAAGTTGTAAACTTCAATTGTCCACTTGGGAGCATAAGGGTGGAATTTGTTTGCATAGATTGAAAGATAGACATAGAGAGATGTATATATGTGCACGCATATGTGTATATATACATGCATATGCACACACACACACACACACACACACACACACACATACCCACATATCTCTCCAATTCTAAATGCCTGGCCAAATACTGATGTTCAAAAATCCCCCCTCCCTATTACATTAGCTGAGGAAAGCATATCTCCCTAATCAAAAATCAGGAAATAATGACCTAATATACAATTGGGGGACAGGATACAATATTTGAAAACATAGGGTGTTTGGTTGTCATAATAATATGGCTAAACCCAATTTCCATTCATTCAACCTCTTTGAAAGGCATCATAAACTATTTATAGATTTTTCTAAAAGCAGAAATAAGAAAAATGTACCAACTGAATATGAAACCAGGCCATACAATGTCAGTCATAAATTCGGGCATTGGGCTTGCTAGGCACTTCCAGTGTACTCAGATGTAAGAAATAGAACATAAAAAACAAACAAACAAAAACACCAAAAAACATCCACAAGTTAGAGGCTTCTTAACTGAAGGATAAAGGGAAAGCTTAAGAGCAGTATTAACTAAAGGCCACAGATGAGGTGGTCCTTGCAGGCCGTGATGCTGGGCTCCGCTGACTCTGCTTCATGCTTAACCTCATATGCAGCTACATGTTTCCCACAGCCTCAGCCTACAGAACCAAGAGGAAAATGGCAATGAAAGCCACAGCACAGGCAGGGCTATTTGAAGAATTTAATGGCCAGCACTGAGAATAAAACTCCATGAGCAGCTTCAGAGAAACATTCAGGGAAATCTACTGATTGCCTCTAAAGCATTTGCTTAAGGAGTGAAAAGAAGGCATTATTGCTGTTAATAATTAAGATCCATACAACTCAACACCAAAAACCCCCCACAAATAATCCAATTAAAAAATGGGCAGAGGACCTGAGCAGATATTTTTCTGAAGAAGACATACAGATGGCCAACATATACATGAAAAGATACTCAACATAACTAAGCATCAGGAAACGGAAATCAAAACCACAGTCAGGTATCACCTCACACCAGACAGAATGGTCACTATTCAAAAGACAAGAAATAAGTTTTGGCAAGGATGTGGAGAACAGGGAACACTCCTACACTGTTGGTGGAAATGTAATTGGTCTAACCACTGTGGAAAACAATATAGAAGTTCCTCAATAAACTAAAAATAGAAATAGCATACAATCTAGCAGTTCCACTTCTGGGAATTTGCCTGAAGAAAACAAAATCACTAATTTGAAAATATATATCACACCTATATTCATTGCAGCATTATTTACAATAGCAAAGATATAGAAGCAACTTAAGTGCCCATTGATAGATGAATGAATGAAGAAGAGTTGGTATAGATACACAACGGAATATTACTCAGCCATAAAAAGAAAGAAATCTTGCTATTCATAACATGGATGGACCTAGAGGGTACCATGCTAAGTGAAATAAACCAGGCAGAGAAAGACAAATACCATATAATTTCACTTATATGTGGATTCTAAAAAACAAACAAAAAAGAAATAGACTCACAAATATAAACAACAGACTGTTGGTTACCATAGAGAAGTGGGTGGGGGGGTACGGATAAAATAGGTGAAGGGGACAAAGAGGTATGAACTGCAAATTGTAAAATAAGTTAGACATAAGAATGGAAGTACAACATAGAGAATTTAACCAACAATATTGTAATATCTAGGTGTATATTAATGGGGTAACTACACCTATTATGGAAAGCATCTAGCAACGTATACAGTTACCTAGTAACTATATTGTACACCTAAAACCAACATAATATTGTGTATTAACTTTATTGCAATAAGAAAAATTAAGATTCAAAGAGAGAAAATTTCTATGTGGAAAGCTTATCTCATATATCTGTCTATAATCTCAAGGATTTTGCATAAAGGATTCTTCCATTTTGGAAATGAGTTTCACAGTGCTTCTGTGAGCAGGGGGCATAGGGCTTTGGGGTGAAGAGCAGGACCTTGTAGGCACAGAGAACTGACACTGATTCCATTACTTAACTTTTCTAAGATGACTTCCCCATTATCTAAAATGGGATAAGGCTATCCATTCCTCACAAGTTTGATAAAGAAGAAAATGAACCAAAATGATAATGTGCTTAAAGAAGTTAGCATGGTGCCTAATGAAGGAGTTTTATTAAATAGTTATGTTATTAGAACAATAAAATGTACCTTCATTGATTTTCACATTGCAGTTTTTGTCTTTTTACTATTTTGATACATTTGTAAATAAATGAGAATAATACAATATGATAAATGGAAGGTGCGATATCTTCAAAGCTAAGATATAATCACTACCATTCTATAGGTACTTAAATGTGCTGCACTTCACCAAAATGTTCTATGTACATCTTTCCATTTAATCTGCACCCAAGACATCATGAGGCAGCAACAGTATTTCCATTTGACAGATAGGCTCTGACAGGATAAGCAAACTTGCCAAAGGCATATTAGATTGAAACTCAAATTCATGGCATTCTGATTCTGGAATGTATGCTCCTAATAATCACTGAAATATTTTCATTTTTCATTATTATCCAGTGTATTACTTCTTGGAGTATGGACCACTGACCAGCAATTTTAGAATTACCTAAGAAAATATTAAAAATGAAGATTCCCAAGATCTACTCCAGATCTCCCAAATAAGAAACTACATTTGACCAAGATCCCAGGTAAATCATGCACATAGTAATGTTTGTGAACATTGGTTTAGTCCATTCCCTTCCACTATAAATCTCATATGCATGAATGTCCATCTCCTACATAGAGGGTCAGGAAACTATTTCATTTGCCAGTTTTACTTTCTTAATTGCTAATGAAACCTGTCTTCCTCTTACATAATCACAGTATGCCCTTTCTGTGATGACAACCCTCCCTTCTGAAACAGTGGGACATGAATCCCCTCACTTTTTCATGTGTCAAACTGTCACATATGTGGGCCCAATTTTGAATGTACAGTAAATCTTTTATTCTTCACTTTCATCTAATTATTCCAATTTGTTTATTAATGATGTCAAGTTTACCTTCATCTCCCTGGTCCCTCATTTATGGGCTAATTGTAGCTCAACATTGTCCCTCCATGAAATGAACCAGCTAATGCGGATATAATCTTCCTGAGGAGAATACAGTTTGACAATCACTCCCTGTGATCTGAATATGCTGGACTATTATTAACTGATTAACACCAAACATCTACAGCACATCATTAAGCCAGTGATCAGCTTAAGTGCCAGATGTTGTTCCCAGACACCAAAACAGGTCATCCCCATGCTCTCTCTGTTCAGGATCAGTTTTGGGGAAGTGGGACCCATTCATATGTCTTCACCCCCTGCCAGAGTATAGCAAATCATATATCTTAAATTCTCCTTTCTTTTGAGATCTAATATCTGAATTCAGCAAAGTTGCAGGATACAAAATTAATACACAGAAATCTGTTGCATTCCTGTACACTAATGATGAACTAGCAGAAAGAGAAATCAGGAAAACAATTCCATTCACAATTGCATCAAAAAGAATAAAATACCTAGGAATAAACCTAACCAAGGAAGTGAAAGACCTATACTCTGAAAACTACAAGACACTCATGAAAGAAATTAAAGAAGATACCAATAAATGGAAACATATCCCATGCTCATGGATAGGAAGAATTAATATTGTCAAAATGGCCAACCTGCTTAAAGCAATCTACAAATTCAATGCAATCCCTATCAAAATACCAACAGCATCTTCAGTGAACTAGAGCAAATAGTTCTAAAATTCATATGGAACCAGAAAAGACCCTGAATAGCCAAAACAATCCTGAGAAGGAAGAATAAAGCTGGGGATTACGCTCCCCAACTTCAAGCTCTACTACAAAGCCGCAGTAATCAAAACAATTTGGTACGGGCACAAGAACAGACCCACAGACCAGTGGAGCAGACTAGAGAGCCCAGATATAAACCCAAGCATATATGGTCAATTCATATGTGATAAAGGAACCATGGATATACAATGGGGAAATGATAGCCTCTTCAACAACTGGTGTTGGCAAAACTGGACACCCACATGCAAGAGAATGAAATTGGATTATTGTCTAACTCCATAACAAGAGTAAACTCAAAGTGGATCAAAGACCTGAATGTAAGTCATGAAACCATAAAACTCTAAGAAGAAAACATAAGCAAAAATCTCTTAAATATAAACACGAGCAACTTTTTCCTGAATGCATCTCCTCAGGCAAGGGAAACAAAATAATAAATGAACAAATGGGACTACATCATGCTAAAAAGCTTAGGCAAGGGAAACAAAATAATAAATGAACAAATGAGACTACATCACGCTAAAAAGCTTCTGTACAGCAAAGGACACCATCAGCAGAACAAAAAGGCATCCTACAGTATGGGAGAATATATTTGTAAGTGATATATCCAAAATATCTAAGGAACTCACTCACCTCAACACCCAAAAAGCAAATAATCCTATTAAAAAGTGGGCAGAGGATATGAACAGACACTTTTACAAAGAAGAAATTCAGATGGCCAACAGGCACATGAAAAGATGCTCCACATCGCTAATTATCAGGGAAATGCAAATTAAAACCACAATGAGCTATCACCTCACACCAGTAAGGATGGCCAACATCCAAAAGACAAACAACAACAAATGTTGGCGAGGATGTGGAGAAAGGGGAACCCTCCTGCACTGCTGGTGGGAATGTAAATTAGTTCAACCATTGTGGAAAGCAGTGTGGAGGTTCCTAAAAACTCAAAATAGAAATACCATTCAACCCAGGAATTCCACTCCTAGGAATTTACCCTAAGAATGCAGGATCCCAGTTTGAAAAAGATATATGGACCCCTATGTTTATCGCAGCACTATTTACAATAGCCAAGAAATGGAAGCAACCTAAGTGTCCATCAGTAGATGAATGGATAAAGAAGAGGTGGTACATATACACAATGGAATATTATTCAGCCACAATAAGAAAACAAATCCTATCATTTGCAACAACATGATTGGAGCTAGAGGGTATTATGCTCAATGAAATAAGCCAGGCAGAGAAAGACAAGTCTCAAATGATTGCACTCATCTATGGAGTATAAGAACAAAGCAAAAACTGACAGAACAAAACAGCAGCAGACTCACAGAACCCAAGAATGGACTAACAGTTACCAAAGGGAAAGGGACTGGGGAGGATGGGTGGGAAGGGAGGGATAAAGGGGAAAAAGGGGCATTAGGATTAGCACACATAATGTAGGGGGAGGGGCACGGGGAAGGCAGTATAGCACAGAGAAGACAAGTAGTGATTCTATAGTATCTTACTATGCTGATGGACAGTGACTGTAATGGAGTATGTGGTGGGGAGTTGATAATGGGGGGAGTCTAGTAACCACAATGTTGCTCATGTGATTGTATATTAATGATACCAAAAAGAAAAAAAATCTTTAATAGAATAATAGCTTCATCTGCAATATAACTTTTCTTAAGAAAAAAAAAATTCTCTTTCCTTTTCAAATGTCTTCAGTAATTTTTTTCTCTGGGACCTTCATACATTTTGAATATTCACTTGGTAATCAGGAGGTTTCATGGAGTGTCATTTGGGTAGTACTAGCAGTATCCATAAAAGCAGGAGAAACTTACCCTTTAGTTATCCCTAAAAAACTCAATGAGTATCTAGGCCTGGGGGAAGCAAAGATGAGTAAGAATCCTTGCTTCATAGAAGGTCACAGACTAGAGAAAGAGAGACAGATGAGTTAAAGTATAATCACAATAGAAAGCATGAGCACAGGTCTTTGGGAAACTGGGAGGAATAAATGATTAATTGCCTCAGGGAGGAAGAGAACTGCATTGAGAGAAGGCATTTAAGCTACCTAATAAGGATGATTTTGCTAGTCAAAAAAGACGAAATGTCATTCCATGTAGAGGATCATGTTGTGAGTAGTCAGAGAAAAGAATTTTGTTGTAGAGTATTCAGAGAATGGTAAAGAGTTTAGTAACTTGGATTTAGGAGACATGAGGAGAGAGAAGAAGAGATATTCTGTCCCCAGGTTATACTTTAAGAAGGCCTTGTACACTGAGCCATAAAGTAAGAACTTAAATCTTTGAACACTGGGAAGTCATACAAGCTTTTTCTTAAATAAAGGATATCATGATCTGATTCATGATTAGAAGTTCAACTCTGATGGTTAAATTGGACAACAGATTTGAAGGGGAGATAAACTGAAGATCAAAAGACCTCATAGGTTGCTGGTACCAGAGTCCTGACTAGAGTTGCTGAAAGTTTTGTCTGACCAATGTTTGTAAAGTGTATCACCCAGAAAAGGGCCAAAGCACATTAACAATAATAAAAGCTTCACCAGCACAGCTGTCTGATTCCTAAACAAAAATGCTTAAAGCTCTTAGAAATTGTAAAGGAATTAATTTCAGTTACCAAAGGGGAAGAGTCCTTAAGCACATTTTCTACGGAGCACTTTACTGGATGAACAAACCAGAAAACCTGAGTACATATTGTTAATGAAATGTATAAATATTCTACCTATTCAGAAGAAATCTGTACAGTAAATCCAAGAGGAAAATAGCTTTGAGAATAAACGCTAAATGAAAGAAAAGTCAGATCACATCCAGAAGGAAATAAAACATGTAAACCCCTGTGTATTCTAACCAACAAATCACTTAACCAGTAGGGAGTGAAAGTTTATAAACCCAGCAACTCACTGGGGTTTTGAGGATGCTAATGCACTCAAAATGACTTTACCATTTTCAAAGTGTGTTCCCACCCAGTGTCACATTTAACCCACACATCACTTCTCACTGGTTTATGCTATTGTCTGTATGTAACTGGATAAGAAAAATGTAGGTTTTAAGACTTGAATAATTGATTTAATTCTTAAGTCTCATTGTATTACAGCGACTGAAAATTTTCTTATAGTGAACCATAGAAATTGCCATTTTTTAGTTTAAAATGTTTAAATATTGGCAACTTTGTGTGATTCGAACTAACAGATCCTAAGTAGAATGCTCTAAAATTTTCAATCAACAACATGTAATTTTATACTGGTTCTATGGTTGCAAATGCAAACTAATTGAAAATATCAAGTGATAGAACCAAGTCAGGGACACATTCTGACCAGGGAACTTGGTAGAGTTCAGGTATGTCTGATTCGGATCCTCAAACAAGGAGTTTTGCTGGCCCTACAGCCCAGTTTTCCCACACTGAAGCAAGGAGCTGAATCATAGCCCCACACACTGCGGAGAGTGTCTTTCAGCCCCATCCCATCAGAAAGGCTGGTAATGCTCTTGGAAGCTGAGTGGTCCAGCAGCATTCAAGTCAACAGGTGGGCAGGCAGAGCCAACAGTTTGAAGAACAAAGGCAGGGGCCCTGTTCAGCCAGGAAACCTGGGGTGTGGGTCAGCTTGAGTCAAGACAAAAAACAAAGAGCTCTATGAGCTTTAGAGCTACTTCTCCTGCTGCTCCCAGACAAGGAATCTAATTTGTAGCATCACTCATCACTCAAGCCTTCAGCCTGTCTAACCAGGGAACCTAAGCAGAGCACTCAGACAGCCACTTACACCATTCAACAGCCCTATGTACTGTGGCACTTGAATACAGAATACAGCCCATGGCTTCCCCATCTTCCAGTGGATTCACCTGACCAGGGAATTCAGTAAACACTCTGGCCTGATTTAGGTCCCTAAACAATAAGCTGTATAGGCTCCAGGTCCTGTTCTGCTGCCCTACAAGGGCAGGGAAGCTAATTCACAACCCTATGTGCTACTTGATACAGTACCCAGTCCCAACCATCAGAAAAGCCTGACCAGAAAATCCAGGCAAGTGTGGAGGCCATCCCACAGCCTCCCTTGGGTAGGGGACCAAGCCAGCAGTCTTAATAAAGGTTCTCAACCACTGGCACATATGCACGTCCCCATCCTCAGAGCTTGAACAGTTGCCTCACCAAAACAAACCATACTAGCAGGCCCCACCTGCCCAAAGACATTACCAGCAGACACCAATAAACACAAACTGAGCTGACTGTGAATAACTATTTCTGCCAAATCAAACCTGTCAAGTCTGAAAGAGTAGCCAAATTACTCAAATGTGCAGATACTGGTGTAACAAATCAAAGATCATGAAAAATTAAGTAAATATGATACTGCTAAAGGCAACAAATAAATCTCCAATAACTGAGCCTAAAAGAAATGGAGTTCTACAAACTGTCAGACAAAGAATTAGGAAGAATCCCCTTAGGGAAGTTTAGTGAACTACAAGAAAACAGAGACAGACAACTAAACAAAATGGAGAAAATAATGTATGAACAAAATGAGAAGCTCAACAAGAAAATAACCATCAAAATATAACAAAAGCTAGAGTTTGAAAATAGAATAACTTAACAGAATAATTAAAGAGTATCAAAAGTAGACTCACCTCAAAGTAGAAGAGAGAATCAGCAACCTCAGGGGTAGGACATTGGAAATTAACCAGTCAGAGGAGTAAAAAAGGAAAAAGAATGATAGTCTGTGGGAATTATAGGACACAATGAAAAGAAACAATGTTCACATTATGGGAATTCCAGAAGAGAAAGAGAAAGTAGCAGAAGGTGTACTTAAAGCAATAATGGCTAAGAAATTCCCAAACCTGGAGAGAGAAATGGACATCCAGATCCATGAATGCCAAAGGACTCCCAAATAGGTTGAGCATGCATAGGACTACTCAAGACACATTATAATTAAATTGTCAAAAGTCAAATGTAAAGGTTAATTAAAAAATACCTAATAATTTGAAAATAAAAGTATATTCCTAAATTTAAAAAAAGAAGTAAAAGAAAGAATTTTAAGAGCAGCAAGACAAAGAGAGAAGTTACATATAAGGGAACCTCCATAAGATTATTGTCAGATTTCTCAACAGAAACTTTTCAGACTAGAAGAGAATGGGATGATATATTCAAAACATTGAAAGAAAATAACTGTTATCCAAGAATTTTATAACCAGCAAGGCTGTCCTTCAGAAATGAGGGAGGGATAAAGACTTCCCCAAACAAACACAAGGTAAGGACATTACTGCCAGACTTGACTTGAAAGAAATGCTAAAGGGAGTATTTGACTGCAAGTAAAATAATGCTAATTAACATCATAAATGCAAAAAATGGTAGTGTAAGTCTCACTAATAATGCTAAGTATATAATTACAGATTGTGCAATATATAATAGTGGTATATCATTCACTTACAACTGTATTTAGAATTTAAAAAATAAACATAGTGATTATAAATATAATAATTTGTTACTAGTTACTCAAGATAGAAAACATAAACTGTAATGGTGAAAACCTAAAATGTGAGAGGGGCAAGAAATATAAGTATAAAGTTTATGAATTCTATTGAAGTTAAGTTGTTATCAGTTTAAAATAGGGTGTTATAAATGTATTTTATGTAAGCCTCATGGTAACCACAATGAAAGTTACTGTAGTAATTATATAAAAGAACACAATAAATATGTCAAAGCACACTGATACTAAAAGACATCAAAACACAAAAAGACATCAAGATAAGGAACAAGGAACAATGGATCTAGAAAACAAAGAACAAAATGGCAGTAGTAAAGCCTTTACTATCAATAATTACTTTAAATGTAATCAGATAAAATTTTGCAATTAAAAAACAGAATGGCTGAATGAACCTTGTTAGAAGGAAAAAAGGTCTAAAAATATGCTTCATAGAACAGATACACTTTATTCCTAAAAGCACACATAGATAGAGAGAAGGGATGATGCAAGATATTTTAAAAGTAGCAGTAGCTACCCTTATATCAGACAAAATGGACTTATAACTAAAAAATGATAAAAAGAGATAAGGAAGCTAATGATAAAGGGTCAATACATCAAGAATATATAATAATTGTAAGTATTTATGTGTTCAATATTGGAGTACCGAAATACATAATGTAAAACTAAGGGAGCTAAAAGAAGAAATAAACAGTAATATAAGCTGGGGACATACCTTACTCTCAACAATGGATAGATCATCCAGAGTTTCAATAAGGAAACAGGGATTTGAACACTACAGACCAATACAGACATATACAGAACATTTTATTTAACAACAGCAGAATATACATTCTTCCCAAGAACACATGGAACATTTTGTAGAATAGACCATTTGTTAGGCTGCAAAACAAGACTTAGCAAATCCAAGATTAAAATCATACCAAGTAGCTTCTCTGACCACAGTGGCATAAAATTCAAAACCAATAACAAGAGGAAACCTGGAAAATTCATCAATACACAGAAATTAACACTCTCCTGAACACCTGTGGATCAAAGAACAAATTAATGAGGAAACAAAAATGTTTCTTGAGAAAAATGAAAATATAAGCACAACAGACCAGAATTCGTGGGATACAGCTAATGCAGTTCTCAGAGGGAACTTTATAGCACTAAAGGAAACAACTTTATTCTACACCTTAATGAATTAGAAAAAGAACAAATCAAGTCCAAAGTCAGGAGAAGATATGAAATAATAAAGATTAGAGCAGAAATAAATGAAATAGAAGACAGAAAAACAATAGAAAAGATTTAGCAAACTCAACGAGTTCTTTGAAAAGATAAAGTAAAATGACAAACCCTTATGTAAACAAACAACAAAAAAGAGAAAGGACATAAAAGAACAAAATTACAATGAAAAATGAGACAGTTCAATAGATATCACAGAAATTCAAAGGATAATAATAGGCTGCAATGAACAACTATATGCCAACAACTTGACAACCTAGAAGAAAAGGAAGAATTCTTAGAGACATAAAACTTACCAATACTGAATCAGAAAGAAATACAAAATATGAATAGACAAATTACTAGTAACGATGTTAAATCAGTAACCAAAAAACTCCCAACATAAGAAATCCCAGGACCAAATGGCTAACTGGTGAATTTTACCAAACATAAAGAATCAACACCATTCTTTCTCAAACTCTCCAAAAAATTGAAGAGGAAGGAATACTCCCAAACTCATATTATGAGGCCACCATTTTTTTTGATATCAAAACCAGAAAAGGATGCTACTAGAAAAGAAAACTACAGGTGAATATCTCTGATACATACAGATGAAAAAGTTCTCAATAAAATACTAGCAAACTGAATTCAGCAGCACAGTAAAAGGATCATTCACCATGATCAACAGGGATTTATCCCTGGGATGCAAGGATGGTTCCACATATGCAAATCAATCAATGTGATACATCACATTAACAGGATAAAAGAAAAGAATCATGATTATCTCAATAGATGCATAAAAAGCATTTGACAAAAATCAATACCCATTCATGATGAGTGCTCTTAACAAATCAGGCATAGAAGGAACATACCTCAACATAACAAAGGCCATATATGACAAGCCCACAGTTAAAATCATACTCAGTGGTGAAAGGTTGAAAGCTTTTCCTCTAAGATCAGGCGAGAAAAAGAAATAAAAGGTATCAGAAATGGAGAGGAAAAAGTAAAACTGTCTCTATTTGCAGATGACATGATTTTATATATAGAAAATCCTAAAGACTCAACAAAAAAAACCCCGCAGGATCTAATTAAAGTATTTAGTAAAGCTATAGGGTACAAAATTAACATCCAAAAAAAGAGGAGCTACAAATTTTCTGAAAAAGAAAGAAACCTCTCCCATTTACAATAGCATCAAAAAATAAAATACTTAGAAGTAAATGTGACTAAGAAGGTGAAAGATCTCAACTCTGAAAACTATAAGACATTGTTGAAAGAAAATGAAGACATAAAGAAATGGAAGGGTATCCTGTGTTCTTGGATTGGAAAATTAATATTGTTAAAATGTCAGTACTAACAAGAGCCACCTACAGATTCAATCCAATTCTTACCAAGATTCTCAAATGCATTTTTTACAGAAGTAGAAAAAAAAACACTTCCAAAATTTTATGGAACCACAAGTGACCCCAAATAGCCAAAAGAATCCTGAGAAAGAACAAATCAGGAGACATCACACATCTTGATTTCAAGTTATACTACTATAATTCTATAAAACCATCAAAACAGTATGGTACTGGCATAAAAACACACAAGACCAATGGAATAGTCAAGATCCCAGGAATAAATCCAAATAGAGTCAACTAATATTTGACAAGGGAGTCAAGAATATACAGTGGAGGAAAGAGAGTCTGTTCAATAAATGGTGGGATAACTGGATATTAACACAAAAAAGAATGAAACTGGACCCATATCTTACACCACTCATAAACATTAACTCAAAATGGATTAAAGACTTAAATATAAGACTGGAAACCATGAAACCCCTAGAAGACAATGCAGGAATAAGTTTTCTTAACATGGGTCTTGGTAATGATTTTTTGGATATGACAACTAAAGCATAAGCAACAAAATAAAAAATAAGCAAGTGGGCTATATCAAACTAAAATGTTTCTGCACAGCAAAAGAAACCTATGTAATGGGAAAAAAATACTTGTAAACCATATAGCTGATAAGGGGTAAGTATCCAAAATATATAAAGACCTTATACAAATCAACAACAATAAGTCAATTAAAAAATGGCAAAAGACCTGAATACACATTTCTCCAAAAATATGCAAAGATACTCAGCATCACTAGTCATTAGGGAATTGCAAATTAAAACTACAGTGACATATCACCTCTCACCTGTTAGAATGGCCATCATCAAAAAGACAAGAAGGTAACATATGTTGGTACAGATATAGAGAAAAGGCAACCCTTATGCACTGTTGCTGGGATTGTAAAATGGTACAGTCACTATAGGAAACAATATGAAGCTTCCTCAAAAAATTAAGAATAGAACTACCATAAAATCCAGCAATTTCATTTCTGGGAATATATCCAAAGGAAATGAAAACACTAATTCAAAAAGATATCTGTTGCCCCCATGTTAACAGTAGCATCACTTATAATAGCCAAGACATGGAAACAACCTATATGTCCACTGATGGGTGACTAGATAGAGAAGTTGTGGTATATACACACACACATATATACATATATGATGGAATATTACTCCATCACAAAAAATGGAAAATAAACCATTTGTGACAACTTAAATGGTTGAAGACATTATGCCAAATGAAATAAGTCATATAGAGAAAGATAAAAACTGAATGATCTCACTTATATATGGAGTCTAAAAAAAAAAAACCTCATAAAAAAAGAGATCAGACTTGTTGCCAGAGGCAGAGGGTACAGTAAGGGGGAATTGGAGGGAGGTGGTCAAAAGTTCAAACTACCAGTTATAAGATAATAAGTCCTAAGCATGTAATGTACAACATGGTAACTATAGCTAGCACTGCTATATGATACACAGAAAAGTTAAAGAGTAAATCTTAAGAGTTCTCATCATAAGGGAAAAAACCTTTTTCCTTTTTATTCTTTCTTTTGTTATTGTATCTATATAACAAGATGGGTGTTAGCTGAACCTATTGTAGTAATCGTTTCACACTATATGTAAATCAAATTATCATGCTGTGTGCCTTATACAGTGATATGTGTCAATTATTTCTCAATAAAACTGGAAAAAGTTATAGGAAACTAAAATAAAAGGCAAGTAAAATGACTCTTTATCTCAGATCAGCTGGCTATTAAACTAGCCCATGTCTGTCATTGAAATAAATATTAAACTAAATTAAGAGTTATTTGAATGCCATCCCTTCTCTCATTTTCCTGAGTCACCATAAATATTCCTTTTATTCATAGATTGACTTCTCTAGAATATTATAGATCACAAGGTAATGTAATATAGCTATATATAATATATAATAAGTATCTTAATTATACATACAAACACATACATAATTATTATTTTGTTTCAGTTCAAAATGTCTTTTTTGTGGAAATGTAATATTTCAGGAGCTATATTTTACCTCCAGTTTCTGGAAAGAAAAATTAAAGAAAGATGTTCAGTAAGACAATTGTAAAGGTGAGTATGTGCCTTGTGAATCATGATAGTTGGTGGAAAAAATGATATAATGTCCCTTACCAGAAAGATCCAGTCATGAACTTTGAATCATGTTCTTGTGGTTATAAGGTGAAGGCCACATATTTTTAAGGACTTTTACTTCGTTATTTGCTTCTAATTGAAGGAATGTGTCTGCAATGAGTACAGAGAATTCTCATTATCTGAACTTCATCTCAGCACTTGAGCAAGGTTGTTCTACAACTGACCTTCAGCTGGTTTGTTTTATCAGCATACATTCTAGTGGCTGCATGTGATGACCAGAGCTATCCATGAAGGCATAAAGTGTTTACAAAGGACTTAAATACTCCAAGCCAAGTGCCCACCAGACATTTGCGCTAGTATCCCCAGCCAGTGATCAATCAGAAGCAACTGGCAAATATTTTTAAATATTGAACTGAAATATGTATCCAATACCTAACAGATCTTTTAGTGTCCAGATCACAAATAAATGTTTTCTCCCTTTCCACATGGCACCAGATATCCTACATTGGTCTAACTTCCTCCAGCCTAAAATCTGTTTCAATTCTTGCTTCTGTTCCTTAGATGATATGATGTGGAATTCCCTCAACAATCTGATCATGTCTTTCTGGCTTTCAAAGGTAGTACTCAAAAGTGACTTCTTCCCCACCTAAAATGAAAACCACATTACGCCACTCTCCTGCTTAAAAATCTGAAGTGGTTTTATATAACCTTCAGGATATAAGCCAAGCTCTTGACTCCATCACAAAAATACCATGATGTGATCTCAGCCAGTCTCTGACTCACTCACATCACCTCATGCCATTGCATCCCTGCAGGCAAACCTTGTTTTCTTTCCTTTCCAGGCCTCTGTATTGGCTGTGCTCCTTCACCTGGAGAAGTCCTATAACACAGCTCAAGACTGCCTCCTCAAAAAAATCTTGAGTGAGGGGGAGTAAGGCATTGTTCTAGTATGTTCCAGCAGAGTTGTGCCTTTCTCCACATTTGGCATTTATCCTACAGTCGTGCACTTATAAATCTCTTTTTCTTTCTCTGTCCCAAGCATGCACAGCTGGACCATCACCTCTTTCAGGGCAGGTGCTGTGCCTTCATCTCATGTTTGTCTCTTCCTGTATCATCCCTGATAGGGCAGAGCCTAAGTTAAATGAACGACTTGAATTAACACAACCAAAGCAGTTGAAGACTGACTAGGACTACGTATGTAGAGCAGATTTCAATGGAATGAAGACTGTGTGAGCACTTAGATCTCACTTACCCAGCTCTCCTACCAGGTTGGACATGTGGGACTCTCTTGTAAGGAGTGCCCCGATTACCCCCAAATAGGCCACTCTTATTAGTAGTTTCTGCTCAGAAAGAGGATATGGCATGTCTCAATGACTAGAGAGTTAAGTCAGTCTCCCTCATTGAGCTCACACACATTCCTGGTCCTTCCTCCCATGAAAAGAAATAGAAAATAGTGCCTAAAACTTGGAAAAATAAAGCCATACTGGGGAAAAGCAAATTAAAATTTTGCTTTCTTCTCCTTTTAATTTTTGCCTGACAATGTCAGGATGATCTTAATAACCAAGATTTTAAACAATTCTGAATACAGTACTTGAATACCCACCAGCTAGATAAAAAGAGAGATTTAGAGTTAGTAGGGAAATAATTACCCTTTAAATAGAAATGAGGTGGCTGCCAATGAGAGACAACAATTGGACAACGGAACAACCAAGCCAGAGGAAGAGTGCTCATATTAACTTTAAGAAATAGAAGAAACTAGAATTTTCTTTATTCTGACCCAGTAAGGCAGCAGAAGTTAGCACAGAATGGTGAAAAGATGCAACCTCTAGCTAGAACATTTTTTAGCCTCATCCTCCTCTCTAAATAATAACTCTTCTTAGAACTCAAAACCCTTCATAAACTGGTCTGTTCCTAATTCCAAATCAAGTGGTGTTGGACTGCTTTAAAAATGTAAGGATAACCAGAAATTCTATTTTAATTGTTCTTGAATAGGTCTTGTACATGGGTATTTTTTTAAGTTTCTAGGTGATTCTAATGCTTTTCCAGGATTAAGATGACATGACTCCAGTCTCAGCCCAAACCTGTCTTTTGCTAGTAACAAACATAGCTATACTTTCAATGATGCATTTATGGACACACAATCTTTGCTTTTATTAAACTGTTTGCTTAAATTTGATTGATAGTTGGATCTTTTGACCTATTGATTGGTACTGACTCTACTCCTCATATCTGCTTAAAGTCACGGGTAGCATCAGGGTATAATAACAGTAATAATAACATCCAATATTTGAGGTACTTTTCAAAGCACTGTATAAGTAATAATCCACTTCATCCTTGAAACAAACATGATTAAATGCTTATTGTCCCCTGTTTACATTTTACAGATGAGGAAAAAGAGGCTCAGAGAAGTTGAGTAATATGACTAAAATCACAATGAAAGAGAAGATTGTGTTTTGTGGAAACCAGCAATTCACACTGAAACTTGTTCAGGATGATTTGGTAAGCATTTAGTACAGTAGGAGATGTAAAGGGTGGTTGAAGAATATGGGCTCTGGTGCTAATGCATCATCTCATTCAAAGTTGACTCAATGCTGACTTGCTGTATGACCTTATAAAAAATCCCTAAACTCTTTGACCTCAGTTTCCCGTATTTGTTTAAATGGTGATTTTAATAGTTTCAACTTCACAGTAAGCATTCCAAGGCCTATAATAGCTAAATAATTTAGCAATAGGGATTCACAGAGTTAAGCGTCACAAGAATTAAATGCCTAGATATCTCAATTTATAATATCATTTCCACTTTAGCATGATAGTTCTTATTCTGGAGCCAGCTTTGAAAGACCTAAGATACTTAGAAAAGGAACTGACATTTCCTAACCACGTGTGCTACGATCCAAGACGGAGAACACACCGGCTCACTGTAGGGGCTCAGCCAGGTGTTGAGGAGTTGATGAGTTAACTGAAAACTCAGTGGGAATCCTTGTTTGTTAGTGCATTTTTCTGAAAGTACACAGAGTCTGACAGTGACCTGTCAATCCTCAGTTTCCAACATGAGAATCTGCAGGTTATGAGGGTAGGAACCTCCCTTGGGTCAGACAGATGTTTCCTGCAGCTGGCCCACACTGCATGCCACTACACGTGGAGATGAGGCGTCACCAAAACCACAAGGAGACCCGGCATCCTGCCTCTGTGCTTTCTAATTGACCTGCTTTCTGTACAGTAAACCCTTGGTCTTCATTATGTTCTGGAAAGTAATGAGCCATGGGTAAGACAAGGAGGCTTTTAAAAGAGGGGGCATATGGGTTACTTGTAACCCCATCCAGAGTGCCATTCACCTGCACGGCAGCATCGGCTTTAAGCCTGCAGTTTGTGCAAACAGTTATTTAATATACAAGCAAAAGCCAATTACCTCATTTTATTAAGCACTAGACATTTCACATTGGTCTGACTGGGATAATTTGTCTTTCATTTGTCAATGTTCTGGTAGAACTTGGTCTTACTGAAAATAAATTGAAGTTCTATTTTGTGATAATACACAAAAATTGCTGCTTTTCATTGAGGCAATCTGCCATTGATTTTATGTTTTCCATATATACAATTCAAGATCTGAAAATTAAAATAATATTTACCTGATAAAGAATTCACATATCTGTTGATAACTAGTACAACTGGCTCTTAACATATCACAAGCACTGTTGCATATGTTACTTCAATTGTCACACAGTTGCATGAGATGTCATCATTGTTTCCATTTTCAGTTAAATAAACTAAACAAGAGAGGCAGAGTAAATTGCCTAAGGTCACACAGCTACAACTTTGTGTTAACCATTAGGCTTACATTGGCTTTCACTTACTGTCAATATGAAATATGAAATATTTCTTTATTATTTGTTTTTTGGATAGGCACTGTCAATAGAACTGATATGGTTTTCTTAGGTTAACTGAGATGTTAAACATTCTGGGGATTCTCAGAAGTGACTTACATAAGCATTTAACTGGGAAGACCCAATTTCTTAAGAGTTGACCATTGAGGAGGTTATGAGGCCCAAATTCTAGTAGCCCAGGTTAGGACACCTCTGTTTAGGTCTTACTGGAAATACAGTATTGCCATGGGAGCCTGGCTTAAATCTAGTCTTCTTTCTGTATTAAATAAGGACAATAATCCTGTGTTCCATACCACCAGGGGTGTGATGAAGACCAGCTGAAGTATTTACTGTTTTGTCAAGATAAGGTCTGTGAGTTTCCAGAATTTCAGAAGTGGGTTAAGGGTGATCGGTGCTCTGACCTCAACTGCCCTGCTCCAACCAGCGCAGTTCCTCTCCTCTTTCTTTTACATTCTGATGTCTCAAGGCTTGAAATACACTTTCTCAAAAGAATAAATGTTTAAAACACTTGAGATGATGTATGCAAAGACACACTTTATGGTGAACAGCAAGTATATTTTTATGATTTCCCAAGTATTATCATAAAAAACAAGCCATGTTTTCATTCACTAAGAAGCAAAATAGTGACAGAAAAAGTACTTGCCTTGAGGTTAGAAAGGTCAGTCAGGGATCAGCTTAGATAGATAGACAGACAGACAGATAAATAGATAGATAGATAGACAGACAGACAGGGCCAGGATTCTCCAGAGACATAGAACCAATAGGATGGAGATACCTATATCATCTATATATCCCTATCTATCTATCTATCTATCTATCTATCTATCTATCTATCTATCTATCTATCATCATCTATCTATCTATCTATCATCTACCTATCATCGATCTATCTGTCATTGTCTACTTATTATAAAGAATTGACTCACATGATAGTAAAGGCTGAGAAGCCTCAAGACCACAGTCAGCTGGCCAGACCCAGAAGAGCCCACGGTGCAGTTTCAATCCAAATCAGAAGGCAGGAAAGAGCCAACATCCCAGCTCGAAGCAGTCATACCAGAGGTATTTCTTCTCACTTGCAGGCAGGTCAGCATTTTTATTCATTTGGGCCCTCCACTGACTGATAAGACCCACTTACTTTAGAGAGCACAGTCTACTTTACTCAGGCTTTTAAATGTTACACTGATCCAGAAACATTTTTATAGATAAACCCAGAATAATATCTGACCAATGGCTGGGCACCCTGTGGCTCAGTTAAGTTGACACAGAAAATTAAAGATAATAGCTTCCTATTCTTCCTTGTACTAAAAGTGACTGGATAAATCACTTAAACTGCTTAATCATCAAAAAATGGGGATGAGAAACAACAGAGGATTAACTGTGCCATTGTCTATGAAGTGTCTTTTACTGGGTGAATTACTGGGTGTTTATTTTGCATTCTTCCAGATAAATGCTCCTTCATCTCTAAAATGGGAACCATTTTTTGTGCCACTTCTATATACCATGAGAGATAATCATAAAATCATTAAGAATGACATAATGACATAAGAAGGCTTATACTCTGAACAAGTCTATCTACAGAGTCCTGCTTCTTGTGTTTACCTATTCTGGGGACCATGACCATGATTAAAACATTCTGGTACACACATAGGATGTTTACTGATGGCAACAGGCATTCAGGCTTTCCATGAGATGGAAATAATGCTTTTATATCCATTTAACATTTTTTAGATATACATGTTGTTTCAAAACAAAAGAAAAATATATATATTGAATAACTTCTAACTATCCACACTGGCAATTTGTTGCATCCATGCAATTTTGTTGTTCACACTTACACTTGATTTAGAAACTGTATTAGTTATCTACTGCTGTTTAACAAATCACTCCATGCTTTGTAGCTTCAAATAACACATTTATTAGCTCAGAGTCACTGTGGGTCAAGAATATGAGCATTAGTTGGCTTGTTCTTCTTTATTGCTGCAATCAAGGTATAGCCAAGAGCTGGGTTCTAATCTGAAGGTTTACCCAGGTATGGATCCATTTCCAAGCTCACTTAGACTGTTGGCAGACTTGATGCCCTGATGAGTGGAGGACTGAGGTAGTCAGGTCCTTGCTGGTTGTTTCCTGTGGGTCACTCTCATATCCTAGAGGCACCCTGAAGGTGTCTGCTGCATGATTCTCTCCAGAGGCAGTTTATGATATGTCAGCTTACCTCTGCAACACTTTCAGGAGAGTGAGTGAGAGACACTAGTGTAGGTCTGCATAAAAGACTGATTCTTATATAATGTAATGTGATCACGGAGTGACACCCCATATACTTTGCCATATAATGTAATATAATCAAGGGAGTGACATTCCATCACTTTTGTCAAGTTCTGTGGGTCAGAAATAAGACACAGATCCTGCCCACACTTTAGGGCAGGGAGTTACACAATCCCTTCTGGTATGAATACTAAAAGATGAGCATACTTGGGGGTCATTTTAGGATTTTCCCAAGATATAAATAAAGCAGAAATACAAGCATATTTCACATTTTTTAAATGTGGGATGGACTTTTTAAAAATTCATCATTTGTTTAGAGTATCATTTCCTGAAGCAAGTTGGCAACATATTCAAGGTACTTGTTTCTCCATGCAGACCTGTGAGGAGGAGGCTCTATTTTCCATGGTGACATAAATATAATTTTAACTAGCACTTCAAAACATGAGTATATATAATATACATATACTCAGTTTGGTGAACCTTAAAACATTAAGAAACCAATATGGTAAATTCTTAAAGACACTCAATTTTCCCAATGTTTTAGTGCACTTGGGCACAGATTCTGTGAATTCATGCACTACGTGGAGTCCAACCACTACATATTTATTTCAAGGAAAACCCAATTTCCCTTTAGAAAAAGAAAGCACTCATTCCTTCTTTCAAAGAACTTCAGTACTACTTTCTAAAAACTTTAGTATTTGTAGATGCAACTGAAAAATATTTCCATCCTAAAATACTATTGTTTTGAGGGAGGGATGTTGTTCACCTAATGATAACAATGATAATTTCATTTTGGGGGGAGGTAGGCTGTATAAATTTTTACTTCCTTCTTTGCATTTTTCTGAGTGTTTTTAATTTTCTATAATGAGATTTTTATTCAAAATCAGAAGAAAGCAATTTTCTTCAAATAATTATATTGTGAGATACAAGGTAGTTAAAGAAAGAAAAAACGTGTTCACAACTCACATAGTTGTAAGAAAAAGAATATTTAGTACTTCTGACCAGTCTGCATGCTATGTCTAAGGAAGGCAATATTCATACCAGGTTTACAACCATGTGGACTGGCCCGTGTCCAGCACAATTTTTAAGGTTTCCTTGTTGCTAGGTCAGTAATGTTCACATATCATTTCATATGACTCATAAACCACAAGCAACAGAATACAAACTGAGAGAGCTAGAAAGAATCCTCAAGTATAAATTACAGCCTAAAATAAAAATAAAACAATTTGAAAATACTGGCCACTATTTCTCAACCTCTTTCTCAGAAATACTGGGCCCTCCCATTCACAAACAACACCTGGGAATCCTAAACAAGAATGTGATCATGTAGTAACAGAATTCCAGCAGGGATATTTCCTGCACCCTCTTTGTTTTCCTTTTCCTTAAATTACTTTAAATTGTTGCTATTGCCTGAAATTTGAGTGGGACACATTCAGAAATAAACAATAAACCTTGTATACTAAATATTCTAAGCCATCCAGTTGCTAACTGGGAAGCATTGCTTAGGTGAAAGCTGAACTGGACAGAATCAAGAAACATAATGAAGAGCAATCACCAGGTGCTGGATGTCACCTGTATATAAATGAACAAAATCATATTTGGAGGAGCCAGATACCCTGCTGCTTTAATATGAAGGCATTAGGGACAAGAGTTTGTTCCCTTACTAGGTACTTCTGCACCTACCAAGACTGCACATCACACACACACATACACACACAGGCACATGTGCATACACACATGCACACACAAACGAAGAATTCAAGCCATCTCCACTGGAGATACATGCATGATATAAGGACATTTCTGTATTCCTACTTGGTCCATGTTTATTAGCCATAAGGAAGCATTCAACAATGATATATTCTTAATTTGGAATAACTGGATAATTATAAAATCATTACGTATATATTAATATATAACATAATTGGTTTGAAATCAATCATTTTAGCCGCAAATTCCTTTATGTTCTCCCTGCCTTAGTACACATGGATTTGTAAATGTATGTTAAGTCTACCTTGAATGCTCTGAACTATTTCATAGATAGTAACTGCTGTAGAGTGCCAGTTGCTTGGCCTGCAAATAAATGATCCTTAATTAATTACTGATTTGTGGAATCTATTTTTTGTTATATCCTTATTGCTAGGTGGACAATTTTCACTTCTTTCTCATTAATGCCATAGTGTCTTTTGTCTAGCTTCTAATTTTTTTTCTGGTTTGGTATTTTTTTTAAGTTTATTTTGATATCATTAATCTACAATTAAATGAGCAATATTATGGTGATTACACTACCCCCTTCATCAGATCCCCCCCACCAACCCCATTACAGTCACTGTCCATCAGCATAGTGAGATGCTATAGAGTCACTACTTGTTTTCTCTGGGTTGTACAGCCCTCCACGTGCCCCCCTAACATTACATCTGCTAATCGTAATGCCCCTTTTTCCCCCTTCCCCGCCCTTCCCACCCACCCTCCCCAGTCCCTTTCCCTTTGCTAACTATTAGTCCATTCTTGGGTTCTGTGAGGCGGCTGCTGTTTTGTTCTGTCAGTTTTTTTTTTCTTAGTTCTTATACTCCACATATGAGTGAAATCATTTGGTACATGTCTTTTTCGGCTTGGCTTATTTCACTGAGCATAATACCCTCTAGCTCCATCCATGTTGTTGCAAATGGTAGGATTTGTTTTCTTCTTACGGCTGTATAATATTCCATTGTGTATATGTACCACTTCTTCTTTATCTATTCATCTACTGATGGACACTTAGGTTGTTTCCATTTCTTGGCTATTGTAAATAGTGCTGCGATAAACATAGGGGTGCATCTGTCTTTTTCAAACTGGGCTGCTGTAGTCTTAGGGTAAATTCCTAGCAGTGGAATTCCTGGGTCAAATGGTATTTCTATTTTGAGTTTTTTGAGGAACCTCCATACTGCTTTCCACAATGGTTGAACTAATTTGCATTCCCACCAGCAGTGTAGGAGGTTTCCCTTTTCTCCACATCCTCGCCAATATTTTTTGTTGTTTGTGTTTTGGATGTTGGCCATCCTCACTGGTGTGAGGTGATATCTCATTGTGGTTTTAATCTGCATTTCTCTGATGATTAGTGATGTGGAGCATCTTTTCATGTGCCTGTTGGCCATCTGAATTTCTTCTTTGCAGAAGTGTCTATTCATGTCCTATGCCCATTTCTTAATTGGATTATTTGCTTTTTGTTTGTTCAGGTGCCTGAGTTCTTTATATATTTTGGATGTCAACCCTTTATCAGATACGTCATTTAAGAATATATTCTCCCATACTCTAGGATGTCTTCTTGTTCTACTGATGGTGTCCTTTGCTGGACAGAAGCTTTTCAGCTTGATATAGTCCCACTTGTTCATTTTTGCTTTTGTTTCCCTTGCCCGGGGAGATATGTTCATGAAGAAGTCGCTCATGTTTATGTCCAAGAGCTTTTTGCCTATATTTTTTTCTAAGAGTTTTATGGTTTCATGACTTACATTCAGGTCTTTGACCCACCTTGAGTTTACCTTTGTGTATGGGGTTAGACAGTAGTCCAGTTTCATTCTCTTACATGTAGCTGTCCAGTTTTTCCAACACCAGCTGCTGAAGAGGCCGTCATCTCCCCAATGTATATCCAAGGCTCCCTTATCAAATATTAATTGACTGTATGTGTTTGGGTTGATGTTTGGATTTTCTATTCTGTTCCACTGGTCTGTGGGTCTGTTTTTGTGCCAATAACAAATTGTCTTGATTACTTTGGCTTTGTAGTAGAGCTTGAAGTCAGGGAACATAATTCCCGGTTTTATTCCTCTTTTTCAGGATTGCTTTGGCTATTCGGGGTCTTTTGCAGTGCCATATGAATTTTAGAATTATTTGTTCCAGTTCATTGAAGAAAGCTGTTGGTATTTTGATAGGGATTGCATTGAATCTGTAGACTGCTTTAGGTAGTATAGCCATTTTGACAATATTTATTCTTCCTAGCCAAGAGCATGGGATGCATTTCCATTTGTTAGTGTCCTCTTTAATTTCTCTTAGGAGTGTCTTGTAGTTTTCAGAGTACAGGTCTTTCACTTCCTTCGTTAGGTTTATTCCTAGGTATTTTATTCTTTTTGATGCAATTGTGAATGGAATTGTTTTTCTGATTTCTCTTTCTGTTAGTTCATCATTAGTGTATAGGAAAGCAACAAATTTCTGTGTGTTAATTTTGTATCCTGCAACTTTGCTGAATTCAGATATTAGTTCTAGTAGTTTTGGAGTGGAGTCTTTAGGGTTTTTTATGTACAATATCACGTCATCTGCAAATAGTGACAATTTAACTTCTTCTTTACCAATCTGGATACCTTGTATGTCTTTGTTTTGTCTGATTGCTGTGGCTAGGTCCTCCAGTACTATGTTGAATAACAGTGGAGAGAGTGGGCATCTCTGTCTTGTTCCCGATCTTAGATGAAAATCTTTCAGCTTCTCAGCATTCAGTATGATGTTAGCAGTGGGTTTGTCATATATGGCCTTTATGATGTTGAGGTACTTGCCCTCTATACCCATTTTGTTGAGAGTTTTAATCATGAGTGGATGCTGAATTTTGTCAAATGCTTATTCAGCATCTATGGAGATGATCATGTGGTTTTTGTTCTTTTTAGTGATGTGGTGGATGATGTTGGAATTTCGAATGTTGTACCATCCTTGCATCCCTGTGATGAATCCCACTTGATCATGGTGTATGATTCTCTTGATGTGTTTTTGAATTCGGTTTGCTAATATTTTGTTGAGTATTTTTGCATCCACGTTCATGAGGGATATTGGTCTGTAATTTTCTTTTTTGGTGAGGTCTTTGCCCGGTTTTGGTATTAGAGTGATGCTGGCTTCATAGAATGAGTTTGGAAGTATTCCCTCCTCTTCTATTTTTTAGAAAACTTTAAGGAGAATGGGTGTTATTTCTTCTCTATATGTCTGGTAGAATTCAGAGGTGAATCCATCAGGCCCGGGGGTTTTGTTCTTGGGTAGTTTTTTGATTACCAATTCAATTTCGTTGCTGGTGATTGGTCTGTTTAGTTTTTCTGTCTCTTGTTTGGTCATTTTTGGAAGGTTGTATTTTTCTAAGTTGTCCATTTCTTCTAGGTTTTCCAGCTTGCTAGCATATAGATTCTCATACTATTCTATTATAATTCTTTGTATTTCTGTGGGATCCATCGTGATTTTTCCTTTCTCATTTCTGATTCTGTTTATGTGTGTAGATTCTCTTTTTCTCTTAATGAGTCTGGCTAGGGGTTTATCTATTCTGTTTATTTTTTCAAAGAACCAGCTCTTGGTTTCATTGATTTTTTCTATTGTTTTTTTCTTCTCAATTTTATTTATTTCTTCTCTGATCTTTATTATGTCCCTCATTCTGGTGACTTTGGGTCTCATTTGTTCTTCTTTTTCCAATTTCAGTAATTGTGTCTTTAGTCTATTCATTTGGGAATGTTCTTCTTTCTTTAGATAGGCCTGGATTGCAATATACTTTTCTCTTAGAACTGCCTTTGCTGCGTCCCACAGAAGCTGTGGCTTTGTGTTGCTGTTGTCATTTGTCTCCATATACTCTTTGATTTCTGTTTTGATTTGGTCATTGACCCATTGATTAATTAGGAGAATGTTGTTAAGTCTCCATGTATTTGTGAGCCTTTTTGTTTTCTTTCTAAAGTTTAATTCTAGTTTAATACCTTTATGATCTGAGAAGTTGGTTGGTAGAATTTCAATATTTTCGATTTTACTGAGGTTCTTTTTGTGGCCTAGTATGTAGTCTATTCTGGAAAATGTTCCATGTGCACTTGAGAAGAATGTGTATCCTGTTGCTTTTGGGTGTAGAGTTCTGTAGATGTCTGTTAGGTCCATCTGTTCTAGTGTGTTGTTCAGTGCCTCTGTGTCTTTACTTATTTTCTGTCTGGTTGATCTGTCCTTTGGAGTGAGTGGTGTGTTGAAGTCTCCTAGAATGAATGCATTGCTGTCTATTTCCTCCTTTAATTCTGTTAGTATTTGTTTCACATATGCTGGCGCTCCTGTGTTGGGTGCATATATATTTATAATGGTTATATCTTCTTGTTGGACTGACCCCTTTATCATTATGTAATGTCCTTCTTTATCTCTTGCTACTTTCTTCGTTTTGAAGTCTATTTTGTCTGATACAAGTACTGCAACACCTGTTTTTTTCTCCTTGTTGTTTGCATGAAATATCTTTTTCATCCCTTCACTTTTAGTCTGGGGATATCTTTGCGATTAAGGTGAGTTTCTTGTAGGTAGCATATAGATGGGTCTTGCTTTTTTTGTCTAGCTTCTAATTTAACTTTTCTAACATTCCTTTGGTAGGAAAACCAGTCAATTGATTTGGGGTATAGAATAAGAGAAATTAAAATAAAATAAGGTCTAGAAAGTACTTGTAATGTTTAAACTTAATAAACTTTAATAAATATGTATCTTAGCATTGATATTAAATATCCAGATTTTTTATCTTTATGATTTTCAGATGACTACTCACTGTATGAAAAGCTGTCATACATGTTTTTCAAGTATATAACATTGTTTTGAGATATAAAGCATATATTATACAATTTAACATGTACAGTTCAATTGTTTTTAGTATAATCACAAAGTTGTGCAATCATCACCATCACACACACTGTCACCACAATTGATTTTAAGGTATTCTATCACCTCAAAAAGAAGTGTCACCTCCATTGTCAATTACTCCCCATTTACTCCTAATCCCTCAGGTCTAGGCAATCACTAATCTACCTTGTGTTTCTGTATATTTGTCTAATTTGGATATTTGATATGAATGGAGTAATTAAATATGTGGGCTTTTCTGTGTGTGTGTGTGTGTGTGTGTGTGTCTTTTTTCAGTTAGCCTACTTCCAAGGTGTGTCCATGTAACAGCATAAGTCAATACTTTACTTTTTACTAGTGAATTATATTGTATTGTGTGGATATACTATATATTTTTTAACCACTCATAGGTTAGAGGGTATCCTATACCAATCTGTATAGCTTATTAGACCAGGGGTGGGACCTTTGTTATTAGTTCTTTAGAAAATATGACAGGAGAAACAGCCAAGACCACCTCTGCTGGTGGATAGGTCTGTATCATGAAATCAAGACATGTTGAACAGTCGTTTTTTTGTTATGTGGACAGGATGAAGAGAAAAGATGGTTCTGCTGTGGAAGAAAAATGAAGCAAGTTTTCAGGAGGAGTAGGGTACACATGGGAAGGACTGCAGGTGTCCTTCTGGTCTGTAATTCCAAACCCTTCTGGAAATCCTTAGTTTACCTGAGAAGCACATGAATCCTCAGAACAGATTTCCACTGTTCTGGGTTAAGTCAGTGTGACAGGCAGAAAAATGACTCTCAAGGTTTTCTATGCCCTAATCCCTGAAATCTGTGAATATGTTATCTCATACTGCAAAAGGGACTTTGCAAATATAATTAAGGGTATGGATTGTGAGATGAGATTATCCTAATTTAACTGGGTTTGTCAAATCTAATTACACAAGTCATTAAAAACATTCTTTTAGAATCTTTAAAGAACATTGGGTAAAAGAGAGTTCTGATTATGAGTGAAAGAACAGATAAATGAAGTTTAGACTCCACCTGCCATTGCAGGCTTTGGAAACAGGATGGGAGCCATGAGCCAAGAAATGTGGGCAGTGCCTAGAATCCATAAAAGGTAAATAACTAAAAGCCTGTAAAAAGAAACATATGCCTGATGATACCTTGATTTTTGGCCAATGTCAGATTTCTTACATCCAGAACTGTAAGATAAAAAATTTGGATCATTTAAGCATTATGTTAGTGGTAGTTTGTTAGAGCAGCAATAGAAAACCAACACAATTGCTTCCATTTATTTTTGCTAGATGAAAAAAAAAGAGTAAATATAAAGGTAATTAATTTAGGTTTCAGTAGTAAAAGTATCCTCTCTGCAACTTAATTGAATGATGATCTTGCAGTCTGGGGTATAGCGTCTGCAGTGGAGGATACTTGCTTCAGAAGGCAATCTAATGGTCAGTGTTGATGGTGTGGTATTTTCTAAAAAAAAAAAAGACTCACCAGAGATATTCCACTTTAACCCCAGAACTTGGGAATATGATGAGCTATCATTTCCATGATTGTGCTATGTTATACGGCACAATGGACTTCAGTTAGGGAGAGTACTGGGTGGGTTTTATAGGTCCTTAAAAGCAGAGTTTAGAATTGAAGTGTAGTTGATATATAATATTATATCGGTTTCACATATACAACATAGTGATTCAGCAATAACTACATTATTAAATGCTCACCACAAGTAATGTAGTTACTATATTCATAGAATGGTGTTACAGAACTATTGATTATATTCCTTATGCTCTACTTTCACCCCTATGACTAATTTATATTATAACTGAGATTTTGTGCCTCTTTATCCTCTTCATCTATTTCACACCCCAACCCCAACCCCTCACACATGGTAACCACAAGTCTCAGTGTCTATAAGTCCATTTTTGTTTTTGTTTTGTTTTGTTTAGATTCCACATATAAGTGAAATCACATGGTATTTGTCTTTCTCTGCCTGGCTTATTTCACCTCAGGTCCATCCATGCTATTGCAAATGGCAAGATTTACTTCTTTTTATGGCTGAATAATATTTCACTGTGTATATGTACCACATCTTCTTTATCCATTCATCTATTGATGGACACTTTGGTTGCTTCCAAATCTTGGCTATTGTAAATCATGCTGCAACAGACGGAGGAGTGCATATATCTTTTCAAATTAGGGATTTTTTTTTCTTTGGGCAAATTCCTAGAAGTGGAATAACTGGGTTCTATGGTATTTCTATTTTCAGTTTTTTGAGGAACCTCCATACTGCTTTCCATAGTGGGGGTTCAATTTACATTCGCACGAGCATAGGAGGGTTCTCTTTTCTCCACATCCTTGTCAATACTTATTTCTTATCTTTTGGAGAGTAGACATTCTAACTGGTATTAAGTGATATCTCATTGTGGTTTTGATTTGCATTTCCCTATCTTTTCATGTGTCTGTTGACCATCTGTACGTCTTCTTCAGAAAAATGTCTGTTCAGGTCCTCTGTCCATTTTGTAATTGGTTATTTGTTTATTGGGTGTTGATTGGTGTTAGTTCTTTATATATTTTGGATATCAGCTCCTTATCAGATATATCATTTGTGAAAATATTCTCCCATCCAGTAGGTTGCCTTTTTTTGTTTTGTTGATGGTGTCCTTTGCAGAAGTTTTTTAGTTTGATGTTGCCACACTTATTTTTGCTTTTGCTTTCCTTGCCCAAGGAAATGTATCCAGAAAAAAGTTACTTATGCTGATGCTCAAGAGACTATTCCCTATGTTTTCTCTTAAAAGTTTTATGGTTTCTTATTTTATATTTAGGTATTTAATTCACTTACAGTTTACTTTTGTACATGGTGATAGGGAGTGATCCAGTTTCTTTGTCTTGCATGTAGCTGTCCAGTTTTCCCAACATCAATTATTGAAGAGACTGTCTTATCCCTATTGTATATTCTTGCATCTTTTGTCATATATTAACTGACCATATATGTGTCAGTTTATTTCTAAGCTCTCTATTCTGTTCCATTGATCTATATGTGTATTCTTGGGCCAGTATCATACTGTTTTGATTACTGTAGCTTTGTAGGATAGCTTACAATCAGGGAGTATGATACTCCCAGCTTTGTTCTTGTTTCTCAAGATTGCTTTGGCTATTTGGGGTCTTTTGTGGTCCCATATAAATTTTAGGATTCTCTTCTCTAGTTCCTTGAAAAATGCCACTGTTTTTTTTTGATGGGGATTGCACTGAATGTAGACTGAAAAGCAGAGAGGTTTATCTGGTTGGTGGCAGAGGAGACATCAGAAAAACTCAAAGTTTGAGATGGACCTGGCACATTATTCCTGATTTGAAGGTGGAGGGGCTATGAGGCTGTGAGTGGCCTCTACTAGCAGAAAAAGTCCCTGACTTGAGATTCAGCAAGGATATGTTACATAGTCCCAACAGACTGGATTCTTTCCTCAAACCTTAGAGTCCAGCATGATAGTCCTCTTGACTTAAGCCTTTTGGTGCATTAATCAGAAGAACCCAGCTGAGCCTACATGGACTTGCAACATAAGAAATGTGAGATGATAAATTTATCTTGCTTTAATCCAGTAAATTTGTGGTAACTTGTGGTATACCCATCAAAAACTAATAAAGATGTGTAGAAGGTTCTTCCTTCAAAACAAATATCTATTTAGACTTTCCAGTTTTTATTCTGGCTCTCCTACTTATTAATTTTAGAACTCATTAGGACTATTTATAAAAGTTCAATTTATTCATCTTCTGAATGCAGGATATGGTGGAATTTCTCTACACACTCTGAAATTAGGTGTGATTTGTAGCTTCTCTTGGGCACTTCAATGTGAGTGGAAGTGATTTGTATTAATATCAGGCCTTGCTTGACTTATCACCTTCTGCCCAGTTGTGGAGACTACAGAAGGGCATTTTGAGACTGTGCCTCCTTTATTCTGGGTCCTTAAATGACTATGATAAGTAGACTTTATCCATGACCCTCTGCTGACATACAGTGGACATATAACATGAACAAGAATGATATTTTGTAAATATTAACCTACCGAGGTTTTGAGGATAGTTGTTACTAAACATAAGCTAGCCTTTCCTTGCTGAAATAATACACGTGTGATCATGGGCAAGTACCTTAATTATTATCTACTCTTGTTTCTTCTTTTCTTTTTCTTCTTCTTCCTCTTTTGCTTGTTTATCACCACCATCATCATTAATTTTATAGAAAGAATAACAATACTAATAGAACTATTCCTGAACAGTCACTGTGTACTCAGTAAAGGGCCCTTAAAATATGCTATATTTACATAGTAATAAACATCATGGGTTCTGAAATCAGTTCCCTTAGTAAAAAACTTTGATATTCCCATTAGAAGCTCTTTCTTCTGTGCCTCAGTTTTTCTCTTGGTGGAATAGAGATAATAGTACCTGCCTTTTAGCATTGTGTGAGGACAAATGTAAATGAAGACATGTAAAATGTTTAGAACAATGCCTGATACATAATAATCCCTTGATAAAAAATAGTATTCATAAGGACAAATACATTTTTCATGAAAAACCTATAAGGTACATGTTGTTATCGCCACTTTATGGGAACAAAAACTAAAACTCAGAAATTTTAATATTTTGTCCAGAGTTATACTAGTCGTTCTATCCAATTTCAAAGTCCATGCTCATAATCATTTTCTCACTGGTTCTGTATGCCTCAGCCCTTAAGAATCAATCAATTCCTTCCTCCTCTAAGTAATTCTCATGCTTCCATTAAATTGTGTCTTTATGTCAGAATGAAATCTCCTAAGTTCCTTCATTAATCTATTATATGACATAGTATCAGCACAATTGCTTCACCAGTTTATCAACTCTTAATACAATCTGGCTTCTCCACAAGTGTAATTATTAAGTACACATAGATGGCTCTGGACTATGTGTTTTTTCAACAGTATAGGAGAATTTAAAGCTACCACTTCACTATTGTTTTCTCCAGGAGAGGGGGAATATATACAGGCTTGTTAGAATCATTAAAAAGGTGAGATGAACATACCAGGGACTCTGAGTTCCAATCTTAGCTTAGTCACTCACTGGTTGTATGACCACGGACAAACTGTTCTATTTCTCTGAGCCTCAGTTTCCTTGCTTATCCAAATTGGGTATTCAATTAGTTGCATATGTTTCAAATCTTCTGTGACAATAAATAATATGTTTATTGAAAACCTCACTTTAGTTCGGGGTGGAGGTGGCTCATGAGAACCTAATTGGGGAAGATGCTCAGTTTTGTGCTATGCTGGAATCATTTGCACCAGACAGAAGAGGGCATGTAAACAAGGGCCTACTGTGCTTATTTTCCTAACAAAATATCCCGAAGTGTGAAAATTCAGAGACCCTGAGCTCTATTGGCAATCAATAAAACATGATTGCGTCTTTCCGAATGCATTTTCCTCATCCCCTTCAGGTTCCCTGTAATGAGAAGATAATGAGCTATCGACATAGCCAGGGGTGCCTGGGAGCTTCTTCTAACATCTACTTTGTTAGAAGAACTTCTGCAGCTGGAAGGCAAAACATTTTCAAGGGATATTCTGCCACATGTGTCACACCCTGAGCTTAATGTCAGGATATTTTTTTTAAATGTGAGGGTACCTACAGGGGCCCCTCTAATGGGCACTACTCAGTTATTGCTGGGGGACATAAGTTTCATTGTTGCTTCTTTGACTGTTTATTTTTTAAATCAGATCATGAGAAAATATTTACTAGAGAAGCACAGGACTCTTTATAAAGTAAAGCCCCCTGAGGTCACTATTTCATCTCAGGTATATTCCTGACATCATTTATTTTTCCTGCTTCTTCCATGGGCTTTTTTTGACACTGTCTTCCTTCCCTTTTCCTTAGTATTTCCAGCAACTACTGTATCTTGGGCATCTTATATACCCAGACTGTGGTTATGGAATATCCCCAGCTCACCATCTATCCTAAAATAAGTCTGTAAGTCTAGAGTGGTGAAAATATGTCTTCTCTTGTCTCAACACTAATCAATTATGGCTGCTTGGGGGAAAAATGATGAGAAGAAGCATGCCAGTGCAGCCACAGATACAAGGAGGAAATGAGTCTGTGTTTAGTTAGGGATGATTTCCATCGCCCAGTGAGGAAGAACTGTTGTGTTCAGTATTTGCTATTGCCGTTATTTAAATACTTTTCTTGACTACAATAGAGAGAGGAGATGGGTTACTGGAACATGATATCAAAATAATACATATAGGGAAGAAGTAAAAGCTGAAGATTAGTCAAACAGCACTCACATTTGTTATGGTCTCCTGCAGAAGCTGATGGACACAACCCCCCCCCCCACCGCCACAACCAAAATTTAATTTGGAGGTCAAGAGTGATGGCATAACACACTCACACACACACCAAGAGGGCATGAAAAGTTATTATTTATATCATTGAGATCTGTGGGGAGAGTAGGGTGGGACTCTCAAACAGGTCCCGAATGACTTGAGGTGACAAAGAAAGGGGACTGGTTTTGGTTTTAACTGTTTTTAGGGGCTGAGGTTGTAGCAAGAGTTCCAGTAGGACAAGGACTTGCATGATTTAAATTTTACACCAGACCCCAAAGAGGAAGGACCCAGGCTTTTTTTTAATCAGTTTGTCCAGATGCAGGGCACAAGGGTAACTGAGAGGGCTGCATCTAAAAGTTCTCTGCAGTCAAATATTTAAAAATAAATAAAAATAGAGTCAGGTACCTCATTACAACAGTCATACATCATGGGATGCAATTTTAAATTGATATATAAAGAAACCAGCTTCAGAAGGCAAACAGCATGGATTTCAATCTTAGCTTAACCCTTTATAAACTTAAGACCTAAAGAAAAGTTTTGAATAGCTTAAGAGCTGATGTTCTAGCTCTGTAAAATGGAGTAATATTAAGATCCATCCATAAGAAGGCAGATGAGCAGTGGAGATGCTGTATACAGGGATGGAACAGAGTAAGTATTTAACCCTATCATTGCATCATCATTGTACTTTCTACTACTGGTTTTGTTGTGGCCACTACTCACCACTCCCATTTTGCTGATTTTTTCCCATACTGTAAGGTTCTGCTGCACATCTGTGTATTTCTCCTTAAACCTGAAATTAGGGTTGTGCACATGGTTTTTAAAAAAACTATCTGGGCTGGTGTTCTTGTCTTCAATGGCTATGTTGACTTCAGTGTTTCCCACTCTGGGGGACACTGACTTGCTGACACCCACCTTCTTGTGGCAAATTCTTTCATGGACAGTGGAGCAGCCTGGGGCACATACCTCCTAAGGGCAGTTTCAGATTTGAACAAAACATACTCCTTTTTCTCAGAGTACATGTAACTCAAATTTTGTAATATTTTAGCACAGGGAGGAGTTTGCTTTTCCAAATGCAAATACCAGAAGAACATAGGTACTTTTTAATCTAGAGTCAATACTTGTATGTTGGTTCAGATTTATTTTTAGTCATTTAACCTCACCCATTTTTTTTAGTTTTATGTACCAGTTGTCATTTTTCCTAAACATGTTCTCAAAGTCACAAAGTGAGAACCTCATTTAGGAAGCTTTCTCCCATCTTGGATTTCCTAAAGCATTTTATTTATGTATCCGTCAAGACAAGGATCCATTCTATCTTGTGTTATTTGTGTTGATCTGCATGGCTGATCACTCAATCCTTCCAAATGATTAGTATCATTTGATTATCTGTTAAACAGGTAGATTTTAGTCCTCCCCTTGGAAATTTTGATTCATTGAGTTTTGGGTTGGGGCTTGGGAAACAATATTTAATAAGCAATCAAAAACATTCTTGAAACACTGTTCTATTTTCCCTATGAATTTTAAATTACATGGGATTTGTGTCTTCATCACTAGAATAGCCAAGGGACTTTGTGCATAGAAATTCCAGTATTGAGTTAGTGCATTCTTAAGCTCATTGGGATTTTGTGGAGTAAAAGAATAATAACCACAACAATAGCTATGATTAATTATACACTGATTATATATTCTCCTCTTTAGACACATCACTAAATCTTATAATAATGCACTAAATAAGAATGTCTGATCTCTAAGTTAGAGGTATGGAAACTGAGGCTCAAAGTGGGGCTGGTAAGTGCCTCAGTATGCACCTTTAAAAAGTAGCCAAATCCATGTTTATATCCAGGTCTATCTGACAGCCAAACCCCTGTGACTTGTAAGTGGATTAGATATATTTCTCTAGCCACTGCCGCTTGCCCTAGTTAACATTCTCCTTGAATGACCTATAAGGTCCTTAACTTCTCACTGGCATAAATGTCTCTTACGCTCCCAGTTTAAAAATTGCAATACACACATAAATAATTCAAGCAAACAACTTGATATAGTAGAGTGCATTAGGGCTAAAATAACCCTCCCCTTTTTGACTAGTTTAGAAAACCATCATCATTTTCTAGAAATACTCTCTGGGTTTCATGTGGTGCATGGTACATTGAATCTGTTAGCATTTTGCCAGCCTCTATCATTCGAAAGAAAAAAAAATTCACTCTGGAATTGCTGTAAAATCAGCATAAATGTAGACTTAATTGGCTTTGCCTCACAAATAACCTTCTTCATGCCAGCTTTATTGCAATGGTTGGAGAAAAGCCTATCTTTTCTATCAATACACTGGTCATTTCTGTTAACAACATTCATAGTCAAAAATCTGAGAGGTACTTACTGTTACACTAAGGCCTGGGTGAGTTGTCTTTAAACAGAATTTTTTCATTCTCCAGAGGTTTATCTCAACAGATATATGAATGGTTTGATTGACAGTTCAATCTACTTTTATCTACTGTATCATCTCTTAACGATCCCTTTATTCCTCTGGACCATTCCGTCCAATTACACAGATTATCTCTGAGATCTCAAACCTCCTAAGGTCTTTCCAGACTCTGGCCTTTGCTCCCACAGTTGCCTGTTGCAGGATTCCCCGTTTGCCAGCATCTCCACATGGGTGACATCTCATTCTTTCCGCATTTGCTAAATGCCACCTACTTAAAAAGCTCATTCCTAGAATTCTATCTGGAATGGTCTAGTTTCCATTCTTTTAAAAATCTCTGCTCCTCATTTGTTTCATTTAGAGCAGGGGTTGGCAAACTATTTCTGTAAAAAAACAGTTAGTAAATATTTTAGGATTTACAGGCCATAAAAGATCTCTGTCACATCCACGCAAAGCAGCCACAGATGACATGTCAACAAAGAATGTGGCTGTGTAACACTATCACCTTATTTATAAAAACAGGAGGCTGGCAAGATTCAGCCAGGTGTTGCGTGCTGACCCCCTGCTTCAAAGTACTGATTACAAATTATAGCCAAAACATATATTTTATTTTATACTTGTTTATTGTCAGAATGCCCATTAGAATTTAAGCCTCATGAAGAAAAGAGTCACAGTTTACTTGTTCTTCAATGAATTAACACTGACCTTCCTAGATGCTCAAGAAATATTTATTGAAAGAATGAACGAACTATCTCAAAGTTTAGGTTGGTTTAAGTATTTACCCTTGATTCTCTGTGTCTTGCAAGATAAATGCTCAATCCTTGTAACACATACTTCCAAAACTCCAGACTAAGTGAAATCTTCAGTTTCCACACTCACTACAATCTTCACTGTCATGGGACAAGTGTTGGATGTAGTTCAGTCACCCACTTACTCTTTAATTTAATATTTCATGCACAATAAATTATATGCTAGGCACTGCGCTAACAATGGCACGTAAACTAGACAGAGCTGCTTCCTCACGGAGTTTAACAACTGGTATTGTCTCAAAGTGCATGGGCGCCGACTTCTCTGTGCTCTGCATGCTGTTTAGCATGATTTCCTTTGCCTGTAAACCACTGCTGTTAAACTCACTGAGTCACCTCTTGCTGGTGCATCCCAATTTAATTGGGAAAAATCACTCTGATGCTCTCCTAACTCATTCTTCTATTTCCTGTGTCATTCTCATGAGCCAAAGGGGCAAGTCTGATTTTCTTCTTTGTATTGCCATGGTCCCGCACAATGCCTGGATTACAGAAAGTACCCAATAAACATTTGATCAATGAGTTGGTCCTGACATATTACCCAGAGACTTATGTAGTGTTAAGTATTTGTGGGCTAAATTCAGAAGAATTTGATTAGGATAATAAAATAATAATAAAAAAAAGACAATTACTGTCTTTGGGTATTATCAAATATGTTTTTCTAAGAGTCAAATGTCTATGAGTTAAAACCCCAATACATTAATTAATTTGGGATATACTGTTATCTTTTAATTTTATAAATTGTTAGAATGAAATGGTATTTGAAATCCAGTGTTTTGACTGGAGTAAAAAGTGGAGACTTGACCAATGTGGAAAATTTAATAAAGGTAAAATTATGTATTGATGCCTTCCGATAGGTTAGTGAATCTAACCTGGTGCCTTGTTCTCTGTTACAGAAATTGGTCAGGTTGTTTGTATTTCAAATACATTATATTATAGGACTTTCTGCATATGATAAAAAATTTCCTAATTATTTTTTTTGTATCTGGCTTGAAGATTTAAGTTCTAAACATGCAGACCTATAAAACTTTTATAAGACAAAATGATCTTTTAGAAAAGCTAGAAAGCAATGATTATATAAAATGGTTCAAAATATTTGTGCTGAAAAGATGTCACTGCTGTACAAAATAACCTCGGACCCATGCAAATCATTTCAGTTTTAGAATATGAAAACTTTTGCAAATGAAATGACAGGGTTGCAGAAACAGCACAGGTTGGTTTTTTAAAGTAAGTGACTGCAGATACTAGGCGGGTTGCAGATACCAGGAGAACCTTCTGAAATGTGGATTTTCTTTATTAATGCATACTCACTGAATTTTTAGGAAAGCATTTTAAAAAGACAACAAGTACTTTAAAGCAAGAGGCAGGGTTGAAATTTTGCTAACTTTCCTTTATCTATTTTCACTTTTCCCAGAACATATGTTTCACAATAGTTTTTATTAGCAAGTAGAGAAGACGCCACTGTCCAAAATCTGTGGTGTGATTAGCATTATTGAATGGCAGGTTTTGTGTTACTCATGTTTATTTTATGCCTTCCCAAACCATCTGCTTCCTTGTGCTATGTCTTATTCAGATCTGAGAAACAGTGACAGTAGAGGTGCACAATGCCACTACCATTCTATTGGTTCCTGACATTTTGGGCTTGGGTTTCTGTTTTTCTGAGTTACCTAGGCAAAACTGAATAACATGGTCACTGCTTAGGAAACAAAAGCCTGGAAATAATTCACTCATTCATCTGACTCAGAATTATTGAGTATTTAGTCAGTGCCAGATACTAGCCAAGAAGCTGTGGTTACTGAGATGTGTAAGACACTATTTCTATTCACAATAGTGGGCAAATTTTTTAGTGTGATAAAGGCTGAGATAGAATTAGGACACAAGTATGACCCACCTAGAAGAGAAAGTGAAAGCACTCATTTGAAGAATACACTGGAGTCTTCAAGCATTTAGTCACAAGTATAAGAAAAAAGCTGCTGAAGAGTATTTCAGACCAAAGTGCCTACACTGACTACAGTATCCACAGAAATGTGAGTGTGCTGTTGAGGAATTTTAATTACTTTGGTGTGACTAGAATACATGGTATCATGGGAAAGCAGGAGAGAATAAGACTGTGCAACTTGGTAACAACTGCTCAACTTATCAAGCCCTTAGAACATGCCATCTAGGGTACACTCTTTCTCTCATTTACTCCTTGAACAAATTATGAGATTGAAACAATTTCTCTGTTTTCCTTATTTTACAGATTAGAAAGCTGAGTTTCAGGGACATATTGATTCAGTCAGTGTCCCCATAGAACACTTGAACAGGGTAATTCTGGAGCAATTAACAGCAATTGATAATGGGACTTGATAAAGCTGTAGGCATGGTTCAAACCAATGATTCCCAAAGTGTCATCCCCTAGACCACATTATCAGCATCATTTGAGAATTCATTAGAAATGCAAATTCTTGGGCCCTATCCCAGAACTACTAATCCAGAACTCAGGGGATCGGCCTAGCCATCTCTGCTGTCCTCTAGGTAAGTCTACTGAACACAAAGACAGAACCACAGGGCTAGGGAAGAGACAGTGAAGGGCTGATAACAGAGGAAGATGCTATCTCCCTGGGTCTGAAAGAAGAGAAGGCAGTTTTCAGAAACACTGATACTATTAAGCCTTACTGGTATGTCCTCTCGCTTGAAAATCTTACCAACTATGGTTTTCATGACATACATTTTTTTTCCCTTTTCATTTCTGAAAATAAACAGTGGGTTTTATGGATTCAGTAAACAGAGACCTGGGTTTGATTTCTACTTGCCAATTACGAACCATGTTATCTTAGACAATCTCTTTATATTCCCTAAGCCTAAACTGTTTTTTTTCCAATCTGTAAAATGAATTTAATATTAGCACCTAACACATAGAATTTTTGTAAAATTTAAATGACTTAATATTGAGGAAAAGTTTAGAACAGCCTATCTTAAAAATGTGCTGTTACCTGCTTTTAGTATTTTATTACTACTGTTGTTATCATTACTATTCTTTGTATCTTCGAGGGCTCTCCTTCCTTTTTTGACACTTGAGTTGCATTTATTTTTCCCTTTGGTTGATTCTTACTCTTCATTTTATACAGATACCTTAGGTTGTCTTTAGTATATAGTTGGTGGTAGCTCTCAATTTATCTCTTTAACTCCATGTATCCTTTAAATTAAAGTTTTATATCTAACAATCTACTAGACAGCTCCTATTGCTCATAACACATGCAGCCTCAAAACAAATATAAAATCAAACAAGCTACAAACAACAAAGAGGAAAAAAGAAGAATCACCATCATTCATCTTGCCACCTGTGACAGAAATCAAGGAAGCTTCTTAGACTCCTTTTGTGCCCACAATTGACTCACCTGTAGATTTTTAACAAATAAGCGCTGTAGACATTAATAGATTAGACTCTTTTGTCATCTTCATTCCTAGAGCCTGGGTTCTTATCTTGACTGGATTAGCACAAAAGCTTTAAACACCTCCTTGAAAGATATAATCCATTCCTATCCTTCACCATATTCCACTCCACTTATCAGAGTGGTTTCTCAAACCAAACAAAAAACAAACAATAGATACATCAACAAATAAGATTGCGTAAGTCACCCACCTAGAACTCTTTCAAGGTCCATGTTGTTTGTAGGATACATTCCCAGCTGCTTAGTTTGACGGAGAGAGTCATTCTCTGACCCCTACTCATTCTGACGGAGAGGTTGTATGGCATAATGGTTGAGAGAGGAGCTCTAGGGTCATACTGTCTGGGTTTAAAAGGTGCCCTCACCTCTTTTTTCTTGTCACTTTGGGCACATATGACAGGCAGCTTCTGTTTACCCTCCTGAACACACTCTATTCGTTACATACTCTATGCAAAGGAGGCTGATATGCCTGGATCTCACCAGTTGGCTCCCCTGCCCTCTGGTACACTTGGATTTGGCCACTGAAAGTCTTTACAGGAACTCTGCAGGGTAGCAAGAGAGGGTTCCCTTCTTGTTGGGTTGCCAAAGGTTGATAGTGCCTGTCTACTGAAGGCCACATCCCTTGTAGTGTAGACCTCCCAAGTGTGCTTCTCTCTCGGTTCGGCTAACTTCCTTCTCTTCTTTTAGGCCCAAGACTGATAGCATCTTTCCCTGTGTTACCAGTACCTCTTCAGTCTGAGTATCTGAGACCTGGCTTTTTCTGGTACTCTGGCCAGTAACTGGGTCTCTGCCTTGGAACAATGCTTATAACTACTTCCCCAACTGGATGATGTTTTGCTTTTGTCATTATTCTAAAGCACTACATTACTTACTCTGAACACCTGTGCTTTCATTAGCTGCTGTGACCTTTGCCATAAAGCTCCCTTATGTAATGCCATCCAGTTCAGTCCAGCTGCTTAGTAGCTATGATACTGACCCCTTGTCTTTTTGGCCTTGAAATTGTGTCCTCCCTCTGGGATATTTGAGCAATGCTTTGCTTTCAAGGTTCCCACTCTTAATTGTCTGAAGGACTCAAATGCCAACCCAGTCAAACTCTAGCAGTGAGAAATCTTCATCTTTGGATGATTTTTTTCCTTTATTCAATCATTGAAAGTTTGTTATTTTAAAAGATGGTTGGAATAAACAGTTATTTTTCTCCTGAGCTCTCCCTAAGGAAGCTAGGATTTTTTTTTTTTTTGACAGTTCTCTCTCTTTTTTCTCTCTTCTAATCAATGTCTTAGTCATCTCAGAGAATTCTGGAATCATGGAATTCACCGCACTGCAACTTGATCACAAATCTATTCTACTTTCTGCATATTTATTACAGCCAGGCTGTTTTCATATGCTTTATATCACTTAATCCCAAAAAAGTATCAGTGAAATTGCTAACATTAGTATCCCTGTTTTATAAATAAGAAAAGCAATGATTAGAAAGCTTCTGACATTTTTCTCAAGGTCACAGAATCAGCCAATGAATGGCAAAGATAGAATTCTAAGTTTTTTCTACATTTTCTGTTAAATGCCAAAGGCACGTAAATATTTTAATATAGCATTTCTGTTTAAAAGTACAATTTTTAATATGAATACAGACTAAAATATTTGAAACTAGTAAGTAGTTTTACATTTCAATGATGAAATCTAAAATTATCTGACCTAAGTATATTATATATCAAAGGATAAAAGTTCCTTGTGTTCAAAATACTGTATTTCTTGTTCAGTTATGGAGAGTTTGGAGTTCATAGAGAATGATCCAATGTGGCATTTTTTACAAGTTAGATTTGAAGGTCTGAGTTGTATTTTATTCTTAACTCCAGTTTCTTCTGGTCAGCTCTGTGTCCTTTCCTGGCTTAGACAACCATCAGGAAAATGCCTGTGGCACTCTCCCTCCAATGGTAAGCTGAATGAGGAATGTTTATAAGGCATGGAGCCTCAGCTCTGGCAGGCCTGGCTTATCCCACAGTACTGGGATTCTGTGTAGGTCACCACTGTGCCAATTTTTATTTTAATGTAGAGATCTGTCTGGAACTCCCTCTAGCTAAATTTCTGTGGCAGACAAGTATTTTGACTGACTATAAAAAAAAGAAAAAATCTTATTACAGAAACACATGTTTCCTGCCGTGATTTGGGTCCTGCTCTTAAAACCATGGGATTTCACCATTTAATTGACTTTGTCAATTATTCCATGTCAAGGATGGTTCAGTAGTCATCAAGACCCTGGAGGCTGGCAGGGCCTGGGCATGGAGAAGAGAGAGGATTTTATATCTTCAACAACATTCTGTCTTGTCCAGAGAAAGAGATGTGCTCCAGATCTAAAGTGAATCCATCTAACTGACCTTTAACTTTCTATTTTCTTTATAATCTTGCAAGTTAGTTGTCCCATTAATGTGTTAAAGGTTCAAATACACTGTCTTCATTTTCTCTTTCTCTGAACCTATAGCTTACTTGCTTTTTCCATTTCAGTAGCAACAAAATCCACAAAACAAGTATTTTCTTTTAATCCTGAGTCTTTAGTAGCTTCTGCCACATCTTTTCACTTTGTTTACAGCCAACTTCTTGAAAGAATAGTCAAAAATTTGGCATACCAATTTCCTTTCATGCCAGTCATCCTCCATACAGCTGTGTCTCTCCATGAAAGCTCAGGGAAGCCCTCTGAATCTACTCCTCAGTGCAAACATTCCTCACTTGAGGCTCGTCCAATTTCTGGTCTGCAAGAAGACCAACCCTGTATGTGGCTCTGGACAGGGCAATCAGAGTGTCATACACATCTGGACTGAGTGGAATCCATCTGGAGGGATCTGGACTTTGTGATGACAGTATTTTGAGTCTTTTCTTTTGTGTTGTAGTACACTTATGACAACAAAAGCTCTTGTTGAGAAAACTGGGAGAATTGGAGCTACATGGATTCTACCACCATTCCCATTCATTTCCTGTACCTTATATTTGTCTTATCATATAATTTTCCTGGAGTACAAATTATTCTTAACATTACCTGCAATATTACATCTTAACTATAATAAAGAGAGCCTAAAATAAAATGAGGATTCTGAAAATAAACTATAATAAATACCTGCATGAAAATAGTGATCTTATTTCTCTCTATGACAAAAAAAAAAGATACAACTTATTTTATTTGGCTTCTAAGAAAACCAGGACCAAATAAGAGATGAGAAAGTGGCCATCACATAACCTCTTATGACCAGAACACTTAGTTTCATTTCTCACCACAATTTTGAATTTCTATTTTCAATAATATATCCCCAGTACTATTTTCTTCCTCTTGTCTTTTAAAAATTATTTTATTATATGCCTTTTGTTATAGTTCACCTTAAATCTTTGGAGGGAAGTAAGATGGTATACAAATAAATGGATAATAAATAAGGCACACTGACAGCTTTTTGCTTCTAGACACTAAAGGGATAGTGACTTATGGAAGCATCCTCCTGGGTAACAGGGTGAATTGGTCATTTGAGGAGTAATTGTATGAGTAAATATCCTGGGGTAGATGTGGTACCTACATCATAAGAATGGTAAGAACACGTCATAAAAATAGTCATGAGGCTAAAGCATTTGTGGCCATATTTTTAACACAGAGGCTCCAATGTTAAAACTAAGCATAATATGAAGAAAATCAATGACTTTTCTTGCAATAATTTGTTTTCACTTATTTGCCTTCTTGGCAGTAAGAAGGTACCTATTTTTAAATTTTTTAGGTCCCACTGAGGGATCTTCAACACCAATCCCCAAAGAGGGCAATACTGCTGAAACACAGATTGCCCCTATGAACTCTAGCAGCCTCTCTCCTTGGTAGGAAAATCATCAGTCTAATTTCAGAGGCCTACGAGAATGTTATTTTTATGGGGTCTCATCAGTCAGATCTTAGATTGAAATATAGGGCCCATTTTACTCTTTATTTAATGTTTATCTTTGAAAAGGTGTGGAGATGGCTGCAAAGGTCAGTATCCAAATGAAATCCTGAGTTACAATTGTGCACAGTCGTCTGGCACAGTAACAAATCTGAAATCAGTACTTATCCTTACTTGGCTCCTGAACTATGCATTCAATTATTTAGGAACTTGGAGGAGTGTCACTAGCATTTTTAACTATTCCTCACAAATTCCATTGGCTGAACCTGAGGATTTTTAAATTTCATTTTAGTGGGCTCACTGACAGCTGGAATATTTCCACAGGAAACTATTCCATAGTCTGGATTATATGTTTTATGAGGAATAAGTGACAGGATTCTGCAATTTTGTAAAGAAAGGAGAAGATCAAAGTTCTTATCAACATCGGAAGATCAACAAAGAGAGAAGGAAGTTGTCCAGGGATGTGTTGTTAGTCATGGCAAAGCTAGACACAAATTACAGATTTACAAAAAGTCAGACTTCCAATCAGTGAAAGAGAACTAACTTCATACAATATGACAGACTGATTGGGAAGTCCTCATCCCTGGTGGATGACACCAAATCGGAAATGCTAGAAAATAACTTCCATTTCCATATGATAATTACAAAGTCAATTGCAACACTATAAATACCTACTCATGATACCTGTTAACACTCTCCCCTTGAAAGTCCTGGAAACTAGATGTATTCAATAATATAAAAGGTCAAAAACACTACTATCAAAAGGATTTCTTCATTCGTTCACAAACAGAATGAGTTGTGTCCAAAGAAAATGGTGTTCCTTGTTGGGGAAGGCTTCTTTACAGCTGGGTTTCAAATGACTCCCATAAGGTAAAGTGAAACTAACTTGCAGTCTAATTCCGCTTGTTCTCACTAAAAAGAATTATCAGAAGCCACAGTTTGGCAGAATGTTCAGCTTATTCCATGAAGAAATTGATATGGGAAAGAAAGGCATGGCTCTTAAACTAGGGGAATGCACAACATTCTCTGTGCTTGTTGGCTGTGTTAGAAAAACCTTCAGCCATTTACAATGAATTATATTAAAAAAAAATGTATCCGAGAACTGATGTGTTGGGTACTAGTCAATGCACTGAATATGGGGACAATAGTGCCCCATCCCTTCTCTTAGGAACTTAATACACCTGAGGGAGGGACCTATGTTCAAACACAAAATTTCTGCGGAAAATTTTGAGTCTGAAATTGAAAGTGTATAATAGCCTCACCCTCACTGTATCTCGGTTTTCCCGTATGTGAACTGAGAGTCTTGATCCTTTAAAAATCCTTTCCAGTTGTGAAGTTAAGTACAATCTACTTCATCATCAGCTACCTGGAGCTACCATTTACCCTCTCATAGAAAAGTGGGCTTCCCAAGACATCAGTAGAATCCCACCGCAGCCTCCAGGCACGTGCCACAACAACGAATCTCCACTGGTGACATACACTTTCTTTGTGTTCACAGTGGTAAACATCTCACCCTAACAGTTCACTTATGTCTGCTTTTTAAACAATTGCAACAGATGGTTGACACTAGAACAGAATATATAATTAGCTTTGCAATCTAACACTTCACTCTTATTTGTTCTTTCTCAAAGGAGAGAAGCCGTGCCTTATGCCATTGGGTCTAATCTGTTAGTTTAATCAGAATCAGTGCTATGAAACTTCTCAGGAGAGATGAGCTGTGGGAGGATTCCTAATCCCAGCCTTTTGGGGAAATTAAAAAAAGCCGAGAGGGGGTGGAGAAAGAAATCTCAGTACTTTTTAAACACTTATGCCTCATTCTCCTTTTGTTCCAGATGAAGGAAGCTTTTATATGTTTTTCCTTTAATTTTTTCCACCTCATCTCCCTTAGCCCTAACTTCTTCATCTAGGTTAGCAATCCCTAACTGAGAGGCTGCTCTGAAAAGTAAGTAAATGGAGTCCTGGAAAGAAATATCTAGCATACAGCTTGACATGTAGCAACACTCACAAATATCAGTTTTTTCATTATGGATAAATTTAGGTTAAACTAAAGGGACACAGACTGGTTCCTGCTTGTTTTGAAATTGTTAAATGTGATTCAAGTTAAGACCTTGCACCTATGCATTCAGGCAGTAACCCTTCCCAAACCCATGTTCCGGGGGGAGCCTGCATCTGTGTTTCCCTCCCTCCTTCATGGCATCTTCTCCATGCTTTTAACCAAAGCAGTTCCTAAGACCCTGGAAGCTCAGAAATCCTTGTAATCTCCTTTAGTCAACCATTCTTATTCCCCATATGAGCCTGTTCCAGATTCTACTTCCTTCTCTGAGTCAAAAAATCTTAAATCGAACATTTCACTCCCCCAAAGTTTAAATTCATACAATAGAGTTATTGTCACCTTACTTGTTATCTGTATGATATATTCATGGGGATTTTGATACTCAGCCATCTCCAGTTTGTCAGAGAACTAGGCTGTTTCAGAGAACAGAAAAAAAATCTAAGAGTTGAAGGCACAGAGTTGTCAAAAAATGAAATTTCGTGTATCAGAAGAAAATAATTCTACTTAACTGAAAGCCATCCAACCACCCTTGATCAGAGACACTACTACATTTACTCTGGAAAAGATTACATGCCACACTCTGGATTAGTAATTCAATGAACTTTATACAACTCAAGAACCCTGAGTATTTTATTCCTTTGAGGAATATAGTGGAAAGGGCAACAAAGTCCAATCTATTATTTACAAAACCTAAAGAAAGGAAATTAGGGAATTTAAATATATAGAAAGCTAATTGGAATAGACTTAAGAATTCAACTACCATGGAAAAGAAATATAATTTACATACTTCACATACAAGAAATGTGGTAACATATGCAATGTTCTTAGCATAGAGTTGGCATGTAGTGAATGCTTAGTAGAGGCTAACTACTATTCAAAAATATGATTTCAAAAACATTTCTGTTTTGCAGACGAAGGAATTTGAGCTCTGAATATTTGAGCAGCCAGGCAAAACCATAAAGCTTCACAAAAAGAGAATCAGGATTCCAAGTGAATCTTCCAGGCATTAAACCTCATCCATTTTTTCTGCTGTGCTACATGACTTGGCATTGAAGCTAAGAGGACTTTTCTTTCAGAAAATGCCCCGTTGCTCATTCACACCCTGTCTTGACAGATGCAAACACAATTTCATCTCAGATAGAGGACACTCAAGATCTCCTTCCAAGTGATACTTAAGCCCATTGTAAGTGCACTTCACATTCATTCACTCACTTAACAAATATTTAATGAGCATCCTATATGTCAGGAACTATTCTAGGCACTGAGATAACTGAGGGGAAGAAAATAGACATTTACTCTAAGACAAACAGATGGACTGAGTTAGAGTACCTATCTCTACTAAAAACTTTTGACTCAGAATAACAGCTCCACTGTTGGTCATATTGATTATACTCATTTTTATTGAGTATAAACTTTGTATCAGTCTCAGTAGGTACTTTGGCACAACAATAAATGCAACAAAGTCCTCATTTTTGTTTACTAAGTTATACATAATCTAAACAGAAGATTGTATAATGTATGACATAAAGACAAAAATCTCCTAGTCCTAGCAAACACCTTTAATATGTTTATGCATTTTCTAAATTAATTAAGTACCCACCCACATATACATTTACACTTTATAAATAACTCTGTAACCTGTTGTATGGTTTATTTTAAAGTAATTTTTAAAACACATATAGCAGAGTAAACAGAGCTTATATATGTTTTTACTTGTGTGTGCTCTATCTAGATCAAAGACATTTGAGCACCCCAGAAGGCTCCCTCCTGCTCATCACCTCTCCAGAGGTAACCACTGTTCTGATGTCTATCACCATATTTTGTCTATTCTTGAACTTCATAAAAATTGAATTATGCAGGATGTACTCTTTCTTGACTGGCTTCTTCCATACAACATTTTGTTATGTCTTACTTTTAATTTAGCTTTATGTAATAAATGGTTTTCTTCAGAAAATTTCATTCAACAGAGATTTATAGAGTGTTAACTAGGTGACCGGAACTGACCTAGAGACTGTGTGTGCAGCAATATTCACCATATCCATTATTATTCAACAATATATTGAAGTTCCAACAAATAAAATACGGAGAAAGTTTTTTAAAAGATATAATCCCTTGGAAATAAGAAATTAAATTATCTTTGTTTTGATTGTGAGTTAACTGTTCACATATAGTTTGAAAATAATATATTAGAACTAATGCAATATTTGGTAAGGTTGATGAAGAAAAGATACATTTAACAATGTTTTTTTCTCTCTTGTACCAATATACTTCTAGAAATTGAAATAGATTCCTTTATTTTTTTTAAAGGAATTAGTGGGCACTAACTGCATATTTGGCCTTCTGTTGGCACACATGGATAAGCAAATTAATAAGAAACAAAATCCTTGACCTTTTTGAGCACACATTGTAGGGAGAATATGATCTATAAACATAATCAATAAATAAAATCATATGGTATTCTATCACATGAAAATTATGTCAGAAGTGGAAAATTAACCAGAATAGGGAGAAAGAGAGGATGCAAAATGGATGCAGTTCTAAATAGAAATATCATACTCCAAGCTAAGATAATCAAAACAATATAACATTACTATGGGGGAAAAAAAGGTAACTGAATAAGAAAAAAAGGGTCCAGACTTGGATCAAAATATATATCATAATTTGATACATAAAAGGAATGCTATTTCAATTCAGTGGAAAGAGAGGGGTGCTATTTGTTAAGTGGAGCTGGAACAACCACTATCCATCTGGAAGTAAATAAAAGTGGACCATTGTTTCATATTGTGCAGAAAAAAAAATCCCATTTAGAAGAGAGACCTAACCTAAATGTAAAAACAATGATAATAACAAAAAAGAAATAAAAAACTCTTCATGAAAAACTAGAAAGTGAATATATCCTCTGTTCATTAAAAACATTTATTGAATCTTGTTTATGCTTTAGGAAGATAAACAAAATATGGAACTCTGTGTTTAATAACTAGCAGACAGTAATGAACAGGCAATATACATATGTGACCTATTCTGTCAGAATGTAACAAAAGCTGTGGATAAAAGAATAAAGAAAGTAAAGCAGTGAGAGATCATGAATGCTGAGAGATGGGGTGGGTGGAGAAATAGTTGGATTATAACACTAAAAGCATAAATGTAGGACTCACTGAAAATGTGTCATTTGAGCAAAGACTTGAATAAGGAAAACTGGTTATTCAGGAAAACTCAAAAGAACTCTAAGCACAGCAGCTAACACAAAGGTTCTAATGGTAGGGAGTGTGTGGGGGTTGGGGGTTGCATATGATATTTGAAGAAAAGCAAGGTAGGTATGTGGCTATAGAAAAGAATGGGGAATTGATAGATAAAATTGAATCACATCATGTACAGCATTATAGCCCTTCTAAGAATTTCTTATATAACCAATATGTCTAGAAAACTAGAAGTCAAGTCCTTTTTACAACATGGAAATCAGAAACCTTATTGAGTTACTTACCACAAAATAGGTAGACAAGGGATTTGGAAAAAAGTATTTTCAATACCTAAGATCCACTACATCTATACTATATACTAAAAAGAAAAAGGCATCATGTATACTGAAGACAATTCACAAATGAAAAAAACTGAATAGTTGGAAATAAAAAAGGTTACTTACCTTCCTAGTAGTTGTCAATGAAAATTAAAATAGCAGTGACACATGAACATATGTCTATAAGACTGGCATAAATTAATAAGGAAAAATCTATAATCCTAATTGCTGGCCAACATGCAAGGATATACGTTGCAGTGGAAATATAAATCAGGGCATTTTAAAGCATATGTTTGTCGACATAGAGTAGCATTAATGACATTTATTGAAAGTATAATTTTAAGTGATTGCTTTTATAACTTTGTAGGTCTTTTTATCAAAGCTAATTCAAAAATTTATATAAAACACTACAATTTTATATCAAATTTTGTACAGCTTGATTGTGTGTGTGTGTGTATGCAAAAGAGTGCATCTGTGTACAAATACTCAGACAGGTGTTTCTGGATGGGCTCAATATTGGGAAACAGTTGCCCAGTTGTTTTAGCTTTGACACCACCACTCTGCTTCAATCAGAAACTTGTCTTTTTTTTAATATACATACTGATATATATACCATGTATAGGTAGCATACACATATTTCCAAATATTTTATTTTGCATAAAATTCCAAGCTTACAAAAACAGGCTTAATAACATTTCTTTTACTCCAATATCCTTACTGTATACTTTTGGAAACCAAGACCCAAAGAAACATCCAACTTTATATAGTCTGTGAATAACAAAGCCAGACACAACTCACTTTTTAAAAACCATGCCAATGTTCTCTTTGGAAAGAGAACCTGATAACCTTGAGTTAAATGTGCCCACATAATATAAAGCTTGCTTGTCTTCTCTGAGGCCACTCTGGATTTTTTTTCCCACTGCATTCCAGAGTCTCCCAACCTTTTAAAAATTTAAGTCTAAAATAAAATAGCATGCAAAGTTTTCTGTACTACAGACAAATTTGTTCTTTCATTACTGCATATATTTACCACTGTAGGAATAACAGAGAAAAACATCTGGCCAACAAATTACCATGGAGTAGAAATGGGGAATTACTGGAAAATGCATGCAATTCCACAGAGAAGTGACAAAGGATACTGAAGGAACTGATGCCAAAACATTCACAACAGAAAAAGAAAGGATTTGTCCTAAGATGTTTTTTAAAAAAGACAAATGCAAATGCTAACAAAGGTCCATAGCTGTTTTAAGTTTTGTCCTAAGTGGAAAAAGAGAGAAGTCTCCCAACTTTGTTGAGCACTTTCTTTAGGCAATAAAGATTACATCTATTTATAACTACATCTTTAAACATCCTGATCTATTTGTCTTGATATTTATAGATAAAATAGACCAAGTAAAGAAAGTGATCTGCCCAAGGTCACATAGTCAGTTATCAGCACTGCCAGAACTAAACTTGTGTTTTCTGACACTATCATTCTTCCACACTTCCTCACAGAATAACCTGCCATGAGATACTGAATGACTGGAGGAAACAGAATCCAAGGTTAGGTCTTCAAACAGACCACTGACTTTCCTGGGTATCCAGCTTAAGGGATTGTGCGATTTCTTTCATTCCTTATAGTCACATGAGCCTACAACTTGTAATCTCTTTTTCTGTATATACAAATATTATAATATAGTTTATACAACCTATATTTATATAAGTATATATATAATATAGTATAGTATATACTCAGTAGGTATATATACAGACATACATGCTTACTTATTTATTTAGCTCTTCTGTTTCTCTGGTGAGCCATGGTAATCCAGGAAGATGATCTCAAAAGGTAATTGTGGAAGAAGAAAACATGCTGCAGCGAAATATTTCATTTCCATAGTTCCAATTGCTTTGGAATCAGGGATGACTTCTCTAGGGATGGCAGCTTGACAGCAAATGGCTGAGTCTATAAAAGGCTTACATGATCATTTTTCTAAATAAACTTTGGGACATCTCTTCATTGAGACAAAATGCATGGATACCATTTAAACAAACGCCACAACCCTCATCTACTTGACAACCATTCAGTCTAAAATGCCAAACAAAAACATCACACTTCTATGAAACTTTCCCTAATCCCTCAGGCAAGAACATTCACAACTTCCTCTCTGCTCTCAAAAAAACCTTGTACACTATGCTGTATTACATTGTTTAGTACAACCCTGTATTATATTGTACATTTTAATTTTATAGTTGCATGTCTGTTGGTCCCACTAATATACTGTGATTAGATTATGTTTTCATTATGCCTTTGTGCACTCAGAATGTTGACACAAGAAAAGGTAGTCAGCCAAAAAAAGAAAAAAGAGTACTTTTTAAATGAATGAATTAATCAATACAGGCTCTGAGAAATCTTCCTAAGAATTAAAAAAAAATTATTTGGAAATAATGATAAACTCATAAGAAATTGCAAAGATAGTCCAGAAAGCTTCCTTGCACCCATCACTCAGCATCCCCTAATGGTAACTTCTTACATAGCTATTGTACATAATCAAAATAAGGAAATTTACACTGGCACAAAAAAATTAACTAGACATTACTTGGATTTCATTTGGTTTTGCATGCCTTGATTTTTCTGTTTCTGTATCTTGTTCCTATGTCTTTGTCATAGTTCTATGCAATTTTATCACCTAAATGGATTTGTACAATAGAGGTACAGAAACTGTCACCACAAAGAAACTCCCTTGTGCTTCCCCTTCCAACTCTCCCTTTCTTCCCTATATACTTACTGATAGCCACTGATCTGTTCTCCATCTCTGTAGTTTTGTTATTTTGAAAATGTTATATAAATGGAATCATACAGTATTCAACTTTAAGACTGTCATTTTTTCACACATAGCAAAATCCCCTTGTTAAATGTATCCAACTTGTTACACATATCTGTAATTTGTTCCTTTTTTTTGCCAAATAGTATTCTATTGTAAGGATGTACCATGGTATTTTAGCCAGACTCCTAAAACTTTATTTATTTCTCATTTTTTCCCATTATTAACATCTAATGCTTATAGTTCTCACAGAAAATATAGTTAAAAATCTCCCTCATCCCTCCAGGATCCTTTGTGTGCTTCTAATGAAGTCTTCTTCATAAGCCATGCCCCTTAATCTAAAGTCCTTACTGTGTCAGAGCAGATGGACTACACATTTAATGTGGTTCTCCAGCATTCTCCAACTCAGCACCAGTGACACTTCCTTCCAAGTAGTGAAGCTATAGTGTTTATAGAATCTTGGCAAGAGTTTGAAACTGTACAGGTTCACAGTAAGTAATTTTGGGAAATGTTCCTAATTCACTCTACTTCTCTTGCTCACATTGATCTTTTATCCCAGGGTTTTCTGGCAACACACTTTTAGATGTTATCAGAAAGAACTTCTCTTTTCTGAACCATGAATAACTCAGTGAGTCTGAGAGTTTGCTCTTTGGGGGGAAATATTTTTAAAGGAAAATCAGTGATATTTGATATAGCTATTGCAAGAATGAAATCTAATGAATCGAAATACCTGTAGTTTCACTGATGACTTATGGTGGGTGAGGAGATGGCTGTGGTATATATGTGGGAAAGGCATGGACAACATTTTCACTCTAAGTGATAGAGTTGGCATTTTGTCAGTAAAACAATGACTCAAACACACAAAAGGAATCCCCACAATATTAAATAAGGAGCACATTGTGCGTTCTTTTTTCTTTCTTTTTCTCTCATCCTGAGATTAAGTCAAAGAATGGAAAAAAAAAAAGTAATGTAAGCCTAACTTAGTGGAAGCAAAGTGTTTTTTCTATTAGGAGTACAAAGAGGGAGACATCCCCAGAGCTTTCGTGGACGTTCTGGAAGGAATGCCTGCTCCTAGAAATGGCAAGCTAAACCTTCTCAAAGTTCCATTTTCCAGAATTATTAAGGCTTGATCTGGTTCTTGTGTTACTGAATACATCTCCCATAGAATTCAGATGCCTTTTTGCACTGACCCTGGACCTGAGAGTGGAGGCAGCAAGGAGGTGGTGAGGAGGAAGCCATGTAAGTTATATTTCTTACAGTCATTTTCTTTTAGGTGCTTCTTCAGGGACTGCCTGAACCCTCCACAATGCTGCTGCTCTTGATCGAGGAAGAGAAATGTGATCTCACAGTCTCCCTGTAACCCTGCTTCACAGAAATGATTCTCTTGTACTGAAACCAAAATGAATTCCAGGGCATGGCTGAAAGTAAGCATTCTTGGCCTGTTTTCAATTTTCCTGCTCCCCAGCTACGACTGAAAATTGTTAAGCAGTCTTTCTCATGGTTTCTTTCTGTTTTTATTATTTCAGTTTCCTTTATATGAATCATTTTTCACTGCAGCAAACAAAAAAAAAGTGAGGGAGGGAAAGGTAGCAGTGCTAGGATATGTAATATTTGGTCTCTACTTAGTTCCTCTAACTCAGATCATTAATTGGGGCTTTCTAGGCTGAATTTCTGGTTGGAAAGGATTTTAAAAGTTAGAGAAACTAAAAATAGCTGTCGTGCTGATGGTTAAGATTTAATTTGGAGTAGAAGTGTGCACTGACTCCAAGAATGTTAGGGGGGCATTCCAGATGGATCATTTCTGAGAACCTCTCACTTGTGGTATAATTTTTACCTTTGAGTTCAACATTAAAATAGAGATGTTATATTCTCTTAATACCTGTGAAAACTTTCATTTATTGATAGAATAGGATAGGAACAAAATCATGGAATGTTCCAGCTCTAGATGTGAGTGGAAATTTGACTCCGTAGGAAGAATTGGGTTTTGGAGACACACAGGCCTGACTGTATTTTCTTGCTTTGTTATGGATCAGCTGTTGATATTTGGAGAAGTCCATTACCATTCTAATATGGAACACTATTACACTATCTTTCTTACAAGGTTATTGTGGTATTAAGGTGTGCATGGAATATCCAGTCCAGTACTGGGCACATGGAATTCAATAAAATGTAATTTTTTTTTAGAAAACCCTAGATCCAGTACAGGCCTTAAAAATAGTCTACTCAATCCCCTTCCACTTACAAACAGGAAATCAGAACCTGAAGATATGAATTTATAAACACAAAGCTACTATTAAAGATCTTCTGACTCCCTGGTTTCTATAAGTAGAATAGTTTTGGCTTACATTTATTACTTCTGTGTGTATGCTTTTACATATTTATAGTACATGGATACTTGGTACTTATAATAAATAGTTTAAAAGTAAGTTTGGCATATATCTAGTAATACCAAACCATAAACACAGGTGAAGGATGATGACTGCTCAAATAATAATAAAACAGATTCGGCTAGATCCAAACCAAAGACTGAATTCAATATGACACAACATAAGTTCACTTATTTTTCTCATACACAGCCTACCTCTGACTTTTTTACCCCAAAAATATTATGCAGGGGCTGTTATATAACATCCCAAATTCAGCTGTTGTTTCTAGCAGATGACATTAAAACGCCTTCAACCACCCTTAAGATAACATAACAAATTAGTTTCACTTCCTTAGGATTTCTGGCAATGACTGAAAACTTACTTAACATATGTCTAGAAATACAAGCTGCAGAAGTTGACAGAAAAAAATGATAATTCAACCTAACAAGTATATTCCTAAACTCAGAATGCACTGACAGCTCCCACTGGAAGAGGGATACTCCTAGCCCAATGCTGTGACTTCTGCAGTGAGAGTGGGAAGGACAAAGTTAGGTATAAAAATGTGCAGAGGTTGGAGGAGATATAAATGTTCATTCATGTCTAGTATTAAGCATATGATTTAACTTTTGGAAATGCATCAAGGACATGATATATAAACAGCCTCCTCTGCATCCCTTAAATCATATTACAAACAAAATAGAACTTTTAGCTTTATAGAAAGCTTTTACAACAACATAAATAGACTGATGATTAGGAGATTCTTTGGAATTTTAACCTTCTTAACAAACTTTTAAGTGTATGCTACAGTATTACTAACTATATGCACATTATTGTACTGGGATCTCTAGAATGTTTTCATCTTGCATGACTGAAAATCTATTCTCATTTAACAACAACTCCCCATTCTTCCGTCCCCCAAGCCCCTGGCGACCACCAATCTACCTTCTGCTTCAAGAACTTGACTACTTTAGATGCTTTACATAAACAGAGTCATGCAGTATCCAAAAGGCTTGCAAATCAAGATCTCAGAGATATTTTCACTCCCATGTTTATGGCAGCATTATTAAACACAAGAAATGGAAACAATCTAAATGGATTAATGAATAAAGAAGATATGGTATGGAATTTTATTCAGCCTTAAAAAAAGAAGGATATCCTGTCATATATTAAAACATGGATGAACCTTGAAATTATGCCAGGTGAAAGAAGCCAGTCACAGAAGGACAACTACAGCAAGAGATTCTTTACATAATATATTTTAGAGGCATGATCTACCTTTCCTTATGAAAGAAGGAGTTTTTAAAAAGGTAAGCCAGTGTTATACTCATTAGGATAGCCAAGCCCAAAGCCTGTATGTATGCCATTAATTGAAACAGAATTTTATGGAGTAATTATCTAAATGTTTCTCATAAAGATTTGAGATTCACTCCTTAGGAAATACTCTCTATCCCCAAAATTTATGATGTTTCTTATTCTCATCAAGCATCTTCATCATGACTTGCCTTTGGTCTAACCTCATTGAGTACCCCAGTATTTTTAGAACATAAATTACAGGTCTTCTCACTCAGATTCTGGGATGGTCCCAATTTGAGATCCACTTAAAGCCCCTAGTGAAAATGATTTGGTGTCTTCATGACCTTGATGAAGACCATGTTAAAAGATGTATTTTAGATCCTTAAGGTGAATGAATCCTTTTGACCAATACCAATAAAAGAATCATTGGAAAATACTTATACTTTAGGAATTGAAGAATGCATTCATATTGCAGCAGTATCATGTGATTTACATGCAAAAAACTGGAAGGTAGCTGGTATCCACATTATTTTATAGATGAAGAAACCAAGGTTCTGAAACCAGACCATAAAGCTATTTACTGACACAGTCAAAATTCAAACTCAAGCTTTGTTATTAAAAATCCTTTGGGAAAATCTTTTAAGTCCATACCAGGTTGACTTTCATAAACTTGTAGAACTGTCATATCCCTTTAAGATTCACAAGTTCCGCTTTTTTTTTCCAATTAAAAAATTGAGGCCCAAAGAGCAAATGTTCTCTTTCAGATTACTAATAGAACACTGAACATGCTTTTTTCAGATATTTTTTACATTTTATCTAAGGAGTAAATACCTATTAATTTAAAAAATATATTCCTACATACTCAATGACAATATTGATCATGGAAATCGATAAATATTTTTCAAACATCTGTGATGTGCTTATACCTTGCCCAGGTGATTGACATATATAATTTTGTATAATCTTCCAGATAGCACTACCAGATGGGTACAGCTATTCCCATTTTATAGATGGAGGGACTTAGATGTCCAGACCCATAGAACAGATTTAAGATAGGAACCCAGGTGATCAATACATGAATGTATGCATCTGTACCTGTCCATCTATCAGTGTATCCAGGCATATATGTATATGTCTCTGTGTATTTCTGTATTTATATAAGTAAAGAAAATAAAATTTAAACCTTATTTTCATATTGCTGAATCTTGGTCAAGGTCAACCTCAAGATTATGCCTATCCTACAAAATGAAGAGAAATGAAGGAAGAAGGAAATAAGAAATCTGAAATAATTTGTGGATTTAGGAAGGGTTAGTATTTCTATGAACACTATTTACAGCAATAATAAACCTCTTATAAGCTTGTATAACTCCATGGGAGGATGGAGAAAATGGGGGAAAGGGGAATTGAGTGTTCCATTGGGTTACCTTTTAACACAAGATTCACACTTCATTAGGATGAATCAGTTCTGAGGAATTCCTCAGAAGAAGGTATCTTATGAAATCTCCAGAGGCCCCAACAGTAATTTAATACATCATGGTTTAGTTCATGGCTTTTGGAAGAAAATAGAGCCTGACCGTATCAGGAAAGATTATCACTGACATCAGAAAATCTGTCTGACAAAATAAAAAAAGAAGTATATGTAAAAATCTCTGTGGGAATATTTAGAGAACATGAGTGAGTGAGCATGAAGAGGTATTCATCCCAAGTCTAATCTCTTTTATGAAGCCTACCTACAATCCCTTCCCTTTCACCTCCCTTCTGAACTCTGTTCCTCAGAACTCACTGTGTATCTCAAGCAGACTGGACCCACTCCTCCCTCACTGCTAAAGACCTCAAGAATTGCCAGTGAATATTAGACCCTCTACTGATTTCTATTTAAGCTTATTCACCTGATTTCTCCCATTATTCTACTCTATCCTGCCAAACATTATTTAAACTCTCCCTATTAAATTGTGAGCAACCTATCAGCAGGGGCTTATCTAATTATTCTATCTTCTGTGCACAGCATAGTGATTTATGCATCATAGCTGCTCAATAATATTTGAAGAATTCTGTTTTCTTTACTGCTGGAGCCCCACTAGTGGAGTCCTCAGCATGCTGCTGTCCAGCCTGCATTCCTTAAAAGAGGTGTCATTATTTTTCTCATTAATCTCATGGCATATGTGAAAATTGAAACTTATGGAGATTGTCCAAAGTCACATAATTAACCAATGAGTATGAATGCAATTAGGGTCCATGCTTGTAACTGCCCACTTTGCCTCAAAAGACCACAGTCAGTGAAAAGGACACTTTGGGACATTTATCTGTGCCATGAGAAAGGTTGCAATAAAAGCTCTAAGAGTCTGTTCTTGCAATGATATTTGCACACTTCCTCCCATACATGTAGACACTCAAATGGCCCATACTTCCTGGCCTACAATGCATGACCCAACGTCTGAGAAAGGATTGAAGTCTCTGCAAAAATGTTCAGGAGATGTTCATGGGTTTCATGATGCTCTTAGGTTATTTTTCCAGATTTATTTGGCCTTCTCCTAGTACAAAGAATGAATTCCACATTGTTTCCTCTTAGAATAACACTTAAAAATATATTTTTTCCTGATCCTACTCAGCCTTCCCACACTCTGCTCTTTGATGCTGGCTCTATTGTAGAGTTCATGATATTTAAAGCAAATGAAATCTTGTCTCATCTCCTTCGTGCTCCACCAAGTTTCTTCCTGTAAACTAGTCTAAATTAAAGAAAGATGACTGCTTTATTTTCAAAAATAATATGGAGTGTGATTCAAGATGTACACTATTCCCTTGAAAAAGTCAAAATAGTATGAAAGTTGTGAAAAACATGTTCATGGAATATATTTTATTATTTCATATATTTACATTTAATACTCAACATATCCTATGATTAATATCAGCATTTGATAATAAAAACACAGGATTAAAGGGATAATTTGTTGTGGTAAAACTAGTTAATAGAAAGTTAGGATTTAGATTCAGATTGTTCTGCATAAAATCCAGTTTTCTTCAATGACATTTTACTGAGCAATTCATGTGACTGCCTTGAAACTCTCATGGCATCATAAAGTAGAAGAAATAACAAATACCAGAGAATGCAATATAGTGTAAAAGCATAGTGTAGGGAAGGCAAGTAGACTTTGAAGCCAGAATGCATGGGTTCGAGTCCTACATCCATTATTACTATCTACATAACTCTGTTCATGTTACTGAGTTTTTCTTTGGTTCAGTTTCCTCACTGGTAAAGTAGAGGTGGTGATAGTACTTACTGATTATGAGGATTAAATGAACAGTGATAAGTGCAGTGTGGTATGAATTTGTTGCCTCTCATGCCTTATCCAGACTCCAGGTACTCCCTGTGCAAGAGATAATCTCTCTTGTTTTTTTATGAACTAATATAAAATCTTGCAAAAACAAGATTTAACACCCTAGATCCTGCTATATATGTATATACACATTCATAATAGAAGCAGTGGGACATATCTATACTGTATTTTGTTGGGTTTTCACTCTTCTAGTTTGCTTACAAGGTTAGAAGGATAAATTTAGAGATAAGAACAAATATATGTATATATATATATTTTTTTCTTTTTCTTGGAGATTTTTTGAATAGGTATTTGGTTTTCAACATTACTGTAGGTGTGTGAAATAACCCAGGGTTTAAGAATTATAAAAGCCAGACTCTGAATTATGGAAGGAGGGAGCTTTTTTCTAAGTGCTTCCTTTACGTCTCTGAGTTTCTTCAATCTTAAGCAATTTGGCATCTTGAAAGTTGAACTGATGGCAATAGACAAGTTCAATTTCTTTCTGATTTCCCAAGGAGACTCATTGATGTACTTTATTTTTATTGTATGATTAGGTCCCTCACATTAATAACAGAATCCAGACCATCTGCACTTCTGATTACTAGTCTGTCTTAGAAAATGAGGGAGATTTATTTAACTAGTTTTGAGGAACTAATTTGAAATTCATTAGCAATTCATTTTTCCTGGTTGTACATTAAATTAGGAAGCAGTGAATTTGAAATCAGCCTGGATCCTTAATGCACAGGGGAAAAACTACTAAGAAACTACCTTTAAATAGTTTAAATATAAATAGAGAAATTTCTTGATTATAATAAAGTAGACATTATTTCCTGAGATTCTACTAACTGACTTACTATTAAATTATTTCCTTGGAGAATATTCAAGCAGATGTACATATGTAAATATTGGTGAGGGTTCAGTGGAAGGAGAACCAATTTTAAAATCAGACCAATGTAAGTTCAAATCCCAGGACTTCCTTTTCCTAACAGCTAGGTCTTGGAAGACTTATTTATTTGTCCTCTTTTATTCTTAGTTTCCTCACTTGTAAAAATGAGAAAAAAAGTACTTTAGGCATACAGGCAACTTTCACCTTTATAGTTGTCATTCACTTCTTTGCCCAGTCTTGTCTCTGATAATGCCCCTAGGTGTGTGTGTGTGTGTGTGTGTGTGTGTGTGTGTGTGTGTGTGTGTGTGTGCATGCGTATAACTGTTCTGTAAGACTGAAGGGTTTTTAACATTCTGTACATAGATTGATGTAAGAATTCAAAGATCTGATGTCTGAAAAAACCCTTATACTTGGTTAGGAATAATGATATGCTGATCGAGAGTGAAGAATGTAGAGAAAGGAAAAATTTTTTAAATAAGAAAGTGGAAAGCTTAGAAACAACATGATTGGTGGTTCTGTTCAGTAAATAAATTTACTTTATTATACAAGGGATAATTTATTTGGTTTCTATGAAATGTACATTCTAAGAGTTTTGTTACATGGCCATGCATGCAATATGTTCTGTTTTATAGGTATAAAGACAAACACAATCTCTGGAGACTGCTACATTATAAATTAGAAAATAAAAAAGGACCAGCTTTGGAATTCTTGTCAATACAAAAGAGAAGTGCCACACTGAAGTTCTGAAGGAGTCTTCACAGGAAGAAAATTAAATCTTATGTGGAAAAGGGCCATTAGATGATCTCATTGCTTCTTATTTCTCCTACTGGATTTACTGCATTCTGTGAAAATATTCCAGGTATTCTGGCTGTCTATGGACCCGTAAGTTCCACTTGTCATTGCTGTGGATGCAGAACCTAGGCTGAGAAACGTGAAAGCTCTTTTAGGAGACTTCTTGGGTTAGGTGGAGGTTGATGGAGAATAGAGAGCCTGCTGCTTAGGGAGGTCTCCCTGTGCTTGGCTAGCATTGGAAAGGACTCAGCTATACCCCCAAGCAGGTGGGATAGGGAGAGTCTAGTGCACAATATGGGACATAGTAAGAATTCGTCTCATTGAATTTATTTGTGCTGATTGAGAAGTGGACCCAGTTGATCTCCAGCAATGCTCTTTGAGGTGAGAAAGAACAGGCAAGAGAACGGAAGGAGTGTTTTGGATGGACTGAAAGGAATATAGTCATCCAAACAAAAAAGTTAAGATGCCTCTGACATCATTTGCCTAATAGAACTTTATTATATTTGCCTTTTAGAGTCAATTATATGCCAGTTGTCTTTTACCCCCTATATGGGATCATCTGTTTATTTTAAATCCTTCTAGAAATATTTCAGAAGCTAGCTAATTCTACCTGATCCCTTGAGTTATTCTGTGTAGTAACTGTTGAAGCCCAGCACACTCTGTCTTTTCCCTTTTTCATTTCATTTTACTAAAAAAGAAGATTGAAGTTCTCCCTGATTTTATGTTATGTAGTACTTATTAGCTTGTCAACATTTCTTTCTTTTTAAAAATACTGCACTTTAATTCATTCCTGGAGACTATGCTGCCCAAGAGAAAACATTTGCAAAAGCACTATAATATCTGACCCCAAATTTTTATTCTCAATTGCTACAATTTATACCATTTTCAGTCAGGACTAATGTCCTCTGGTAGAAACAATCATTATTAATATAGTCATTAATCTTGATTGTGTTAACTAGTGACAGCTCTAGAAATTTATTTCATGTGAACTCCTTTGTGTCCACTGGAACATTTAATGATGACCTGAGTTATGATACATTTTAATACTTTTAAGTAGGTATAATGGCATTTATTTAATTATAGTCCATCTTTCTATTTAGTTATTCATTATATTGTAGCATCTATAAATTATTCTGTAGTTATTCTCTTGTAATAATAAATACAGAGGAAAATGAAAAAAGATTAGTAGCAGATGGAAGAAAAGAGTAATGCCAATACCAGTAACAGCCAACAGCTGCAAAGAATCTACTACGTGTTAAGGATTTGGTTAATATTCTATATTCAATACTTACTTTAATCCTCAATATAGTACATGAATTAGAAATAGCAATTTTATTCTCATTTTACTAATGAGAACACTGAGATCAGGGGGGTTAAATGATGACCTACTCAATATTTTAATAGAAATAAAATATACATGTGGGCAATGCACATAGTGGGTGGACACGAGCCTCAGGCAGAAATTTGTTTTGTGTCATGTCATAGTATGTGCTTTCAGCATTTTCCCCAAATTCTCTGGGTCTTTATATCACTCATTCAAGATTTTAATACTGAGCAGAAGCACCCACTTACCAGATACTATGGAACATTTTTTTCCCATGACACATTTAAGGCTTAGCATAACAAAGAACATTCTAATAAATGCTAAATTAGGTTGCAGTTAGTTCCTAGAGGGATGTCTACATTAAATGATTTTTGCTCAAATACACAGTGTTTTTATTTGATCCCAAAGCTTTGAGTTTTATATACTCTCATAGACACACTGGCTGATATTAAAATACCCATTAGTTGATGCTTTTAACAACACTGACCTAGAAAGGATTGATTATTTTTGTCATGGAAAAAAAAAATTGCCAAAGAGTTCTATGGCTATAATCCTGTTGATGATGTTAATCATTTCTTTAAACTAGTGACAAAGACAAAATTTAAACCACTAGTGTCTGCCCTCAAATAACAATATGCTCGGATATTCTGCATAATTGAGAATAATCTATCATATAATACTTTTTATAGAAGAGACATATATTTCTTTAAGGATTTAAATAAACACTTATCATTTGACACCCACAGTTTTATGTCATGTCACACTGTATCATGTATATTACAAGTTTGGCTGATATTGTGTTAAAATCATGGGTATCTTAACCTCAGCTAGAATATGTGTGTAAAACTCAAACTTTTGGGTCGAAACAATGTTATGGAAATACCATAATTGTGCCATCAAAGCAATGAAAATATGTATCTTCCTGGACGGAAGGATTTCATAGCATATACTGCTATTTTGCCTCATTTCCTGGACTAAAATATTTGTATCCAGTTTTTGTTAACAACAGAAGACAACCAGCTAACTTAAGAAGGAAGTAAGTTTAACAAAAGGATATTATTAGTTCATAGGAAAACAAGAGAACAAAGGTGGCTGATGTACACACACTGCAGATTTTATTCACTGTCTACCCTGCTTCTCACCTCAAGTAACAGATGCTGCCACCACTTTAAAATAAACCCTAAACTCCTCTCTACACTTTGCATTCTTTTTTTTAAAAAATTATTTGGGTATCATTAATCTACAATTACATGTGCAATATTATGGTTATTAAACTACCCCCTTCATCAGGTCCCCCCCACCAACCCCATTACAGTCACTTTGTATTCTTATCTCAAGATTCTGTGTCCTAAGAGAAGCCAGGTCATGTGACCATGTTCTAGCTACCAAAACATGGGAGCAGCAGAAAGTAAAAAGAGATGGCCGTTTTTTCTAGGGAAATGACTGAATAGGATTGTTCATCTTTATTGATTCCAGGGAGTATTTCTGCCACTGAAGTAAGTTAATTGGGTGGTGGGAAAAAGGGAAGGGGAAGCAATAAATATGGCCAAAACACTGTGCTCAAAGATATTCTTTAGGATTGAAATCATAACAACTTTTCAGTAAAAATGAAAATGGTCAAACTACATACAAAGTACTTTTCAAGGAGAAGAGGTCAAATTTTAGTTAGATTTCTGCATGGATGGGGTAGATTTATCATAATAGCTTTTAAGCCTCTTTTCACTTGTATTCCTGGGCCCTGCCAGAGGGATGGAAAGAAAAGTCACATTTTTATATTAATTGTGGGCCTCCTTCCTGCAAGTTTGACATCTGAGATCTTAAAAATTATTTCAAAGCAAACCGAAATCATAACCAAATTCCACAACACAGTGGTAGCAACTGATTCTCTCCAGTCACATTCTTCAGAAAAACTAATGGAGCTCATAAAATCTTATAGTGTTGACAGAGAAACAGTACATGATTTAAAAGATACAGAAATAATTTTTATATAAATAGTCAATTGAAGGCCTATAATGAGAAAATATCTGGTAAACATACCCGAGATTTATATGAATAAAGTTACACACTTCCTGTGTGACTTATTTGATAGTTTTGGTTGTTTAAGAGATTTCACAGTTACAAATATAGTTTCTTCTTTCTTAATATAACAAAAATAACAATAATTAGACAACCAACATTAACTTGCCTCCAATGAATCAAACCTATAATCAATTATTTACTCTATTTTCATAATGACATGATGAATAATTAATACTCTCCCCCTAATATCTGTGCCTTTAAGCTTACTTAAAATACACACATCCTTAGTAGCCTGGTGATAAAAAAAATACATGGGCAAGGCTTGAATCCTGCCATTCTTGGAAAAAACAAACAGCAAGAGGAACAATTTCCAGAGCTTTGACAGTTTTGTTATTGTCCTGGTTTCTATTCCATTTAACTGAACTGCTAGCCCCTGGTTTCATTTATTGTTCCCACTTCTGTTCTTTGTATATTTTCCCCATCTTGATTTCCTTGGATCAGCCTTAACGGTCTCTAAGACTCAGATTCATATGACATTTTTTGTCTGCTCTGATAAGCAAATCTCAGACATATATAAATCTTATTCCCAACTAAAACAACCCTGACATCATTCCCAAGGTCCAGATTAATAAGTATTAGTCTCTCTTCTGGAGATACACATTAACAGAAATTCAATGGGTTAAAGTCACTTGCTCTAGTATAGCTTTTCTGCTCTTGTTCTATAAAAACATCTGCCTAAAAACTCCCCAAAGTGAATATAAATGTAGAAAAAAATTTCAATTTTTATGATTCATACATCTAAAGTTTTATTGTGTATTATTTAAAAATATATGTAAAATATTAAGAATGTATCTGAAAACCATGTAAGTGACATGAAGTTCTTTTAAGTTAAATAACATGAAATTAACAAATGACCTTAGTCATTTTTGGATCATTTCCTTTCTCTGGTTGATTGCCATAATCTACCAAAAGATCAATCTGACTCTCGCATCTCCCCAACCAATAAATTCTTTCCACTTTCTAAAATAAGAATGCAAACTTATCTCCCATCCCAAACACACCCGCTTATAATTAATCCCAGTCTGTTACAGTGAACGTGTAAAAAGGGTCCCTCCGGATTACTCTCTTTCAACCTTTTCATTACTCCATTACCATTGATCATTTCCACTATTTTGATTCCCACTCTCTCTCTCTCTCTTCCTCTTTCTCTCTCTCTCTAATCAAGTTTCTTACAAATGCTCCATTGCCTTTTCATATATTGGATCCACTGTAGGAAATACCCCCAATCCAGATATCTCCTCCAAGATCTAAGTCGCATATTACTTCCTCCATGAAGATTTCTTTATAAATCAGAAGTCAATGATTTCCAAGTGATAGAATATACAAACTGCATAGGTTTAGCAAAAGCAAGTTATCTGACTTTGTCAGATAAAGTTGAACATCTCATCTCCTGCACCCCACTTTACCCTGAACTTGATCTTTATTTTCATCCTTATCTTGGAAGAAAAAAATATTTATTTATTTATTTTTCCCAGTAGATTCTAAGGCCACAAGTCAGGGTCTGATGTAGAGTAAGAATTTGATACATTAGTTTGAGTAAATCTTACACCTAAAGGTACTTGTAATCAAAGAAAGAAATCAGAAACATAATTCTTGATATATTGGGATTCTAGAGCATGACTTTTAGTCCATTTTCCTTAACTAACTGTACTGACCAGCATAAAACTTTAACCAGTTGGGTTTTTAATTTGTGGAAGTAGGAGGAGCAGGAAGATATAGGAGAGAGAGAGGAGCTTTGACAAACTCTGGAATGAAGAAACGTCTGTGTCCTGAACTTGTAAGATGAAGGGAATGTTATTTATGAAGTACAGTTTTCTATAAAAATAGGCTCATATTGATTTTGATGACTTTTCTTTTTTATATCCCTAGCATCTGGTGAATGTTATTGTTGAGTTAAAGCTTGGTGCCTCAATCCAGACAGTAACTGCAGTTCAGTGGGTGAGCCAGACCTCTTCTGAGTCAAGAATCCTCAATCGTAAATCTCAAAATAACAAACATTCATCAAAGGTCTTGTGACACATTTTTTTCCATTTTTAGTTCTACATTTTTCTGGTTAGATCCTGCAAGGAAATAAGCAAGCAGAAGTTATGGTATTTATCAGACAATATGATGCACTTTTATATTGTGAAAATATTTATATGACTAAGTTATGCCAGAGAGTAGTACATAGCCTGGATTCATATGTTACATTTTCCAAAGAAGATACATTCTTTTGAAACTAGATATGTACAGAGAAATATGAGAATAATTTTTTGTGGGGGATGACTTAATAGAAATTTCTCTATCTTAACACAAAGCACAACATACAAACAGTATTGGGTAATACTTGAATTTTGAGATATTTAAATTTTAGGAAAATATTTGTTTTTCTTTCCCTCACTGAATACAGCTGTAAGACTTGGACAGAATAAATATAGTAGCTATTTGAGGACTCTTAAAACTAAAGAGCAGCAGACAGACTGGGGAAGAAGACAATGAGAATATCTTTTTCTCCCCCTTTGAAGTCTCTGAGCCTGGATTTAAAGCATCCCCAAACCAAGAAGTGGGCCTTGGCCCAGGCAAAGAGAGATGAAAAGGAACTCTCCTATTTCTTACATGAGCATCAGGAAAAACATAACCTAAAGCTCATAGAGAGAGGAAGAAATGTCCTGTTTTCTATTATTGTTCTTTTCCTCATTCTGCTGTGCTCAAGATAGTCCTCAGGCACCTACAGTGACTGCATGAACTTTGCTTTCAAGGAGGCGGAGTGAGCCTCCTGGTCATTTTTTTCCTCTCTTTCCTCTTGCCACTTAGTCCCAAATGCAGGTGCATTTGCAGGAAGTATATGGAAGCATAGAGTAAATGAAGCCCAATTTTCTGTCTGAAGGACCCTGAGAAATCATAAAGTATGGGGGATAGTGTGAAGAGGGAGTAATTCAGGAAAAAGGACACCATACAGTTGTTTATGAGCTCCTGGAATCACCCATGAGTTACTGGTACATGGCTCTGACCCTGAAAAGCATTCATGAGACTTTAAGAATGGACCTGTAGGAGAGTCCATCCTCTAGTGGCTTTCATAACTATGGGACTAGACAAATTATCTTTCATCCTTAGGGATCCTGATAATTTGTGGTATTTCAGGAAATGGTCCATTTCATGCACATTGTTAAGTTTATGTGGGTACAGTTGTTTATTCTAGTCCCTTAAAACTCTGTAAATGTATAGTGGGTCTGTCATGACATCCTTGCCATCTTACTATTTTTTTTACAACTTTATTGAGGTATAATTGAAATATTAAAAAAAATTGCACAAAAATCATGTATGCATTTTGATGAGTTTGGACATATGCATACAACCTTGATGCCATCACCACAACCAATTTAAGGAACATATCCATCACTTCCAAGATTTCCTGTATTCCTTTTTCTTCCTCCCTCCCTCCCTCCCTTCCTTCCTTTCTCTCTCTCTCTCTCTTTCTTTCTTTCTTTCTTTCCTTATTTTTGGGAAGGACACTCAGCATAAGATCTACCCTCTTAACAAGTTATTAAGTACACAACAACATATTGTTAAGTACAGGCAAAATGCTGTACAACAGATCTCTGTCACTTATTTTTCAAAATGAAGCTTTATACCCATTGGATAAAAAAACCTGTATCTCCCTTTTTTCCCCATTTTTAAAAATATTGGAAGCCCATGTTGTTGATTAGAGACCTTTCTTTTTACTAAAAGAAAAATTAAATGCTATACATTTTCCTTTATGTACTCTTTGGTTGCATCCCACAAATTTTGATATGTTGTATCTTCATTTTTGTTAAGTTCAAAATATATTTTGTTAGGCAGGTTTTGTTCCTTTTGGGTTGTTGGACTGAGAGCCTGAATTTCTCCCTGGCTGTTGGCTAGATGCATCCCTCATTTCTTTGACATTCGGGTTTCTCCACAGATCAGCTTACAACATGGCAGCTAATTTCCACTAGAATAAGAGACTAAGAAAGCGAGACTGAGCAAGCCAGAAGCCAGACTCTGTAACCTAGTCTCAGAAGTCATATCCCATTATTTTGCTGTATTCAGTGCATTAGAAGCAAGTCACTAGATCCAGCCTAGACTCACGGAGAGAAGATTAAACAAGGACATTAATATCAGAAGGTAGGCATTATTGGAAGACATCTTAGGAATTGCTGTTGGACACAGACACAAAACAAGCAATTAAATACCAGATAATCAAACCAAAGATGGAGGCATTGAAAGGGCCCAGTCACTAGTGGTAACCTAACTAGGTTGACTGACCTCTCTCTCAACACATTATCAAAGGCAGTGTCTGTGTTATGCTGCACTGACGTAAATTCTTATATGATATGAACTCTTAGATTTCTGTTACTCTTCTTAGCCAGCAAAAAGGCTGGTTCCCCCATCCAGCACAACCATAGAAATACTAGCATTTGCACTTGCTTGATTTCTGACGTCAGTTCAGGCATTAACCAAGCTCCATTTTCTTCCATTTGATAGAAACACTGTCTTCCAGACTATTTTTACCTCTTCCCAAGCACTGGTTCTGCATCAGGGAAAACACACTGCATCCCTAGGACACAGGGAGCAGGACAGAGCTCCTGAAACCACATGCAAACAGGGCCAAAATGTTTCAGCAAAGTCAGTGAAATTGCTCCCCCAGGGCCATGTAGCTAGAAGATTCCAAGAGGATATAAGAATGGCTCTACCTTACTGTTTCCTTCTAGCAGATGTTGGACAAGGGCTTTCCATGGAGTCAGTTCTTGAGAGTGGTATGGATTTTATGCAAATGCAAATTCATTCAAGGTTTATCTTGTTTCTACATAAAAATACATAAAGGAAAATTCCACTTACCAAGTGTTCACTCCATGCCATAAACTGTGCTAAGTCTTTATATTTATCTCAGTAAATACTGTCATTCTATAATTTTTGTTTTAGGGATGTAATGTCTGAGGGTCAGATGGTATACAATTTTCTATGTATGCTAAGGCAGGGAGGAGCTATGTTTCTCATCCTATGTTGTCTAATGCCAAAGCTTGAATTTTCCATGGGTTAACTCCATTTAAAGAGACTTAAACTACACATCTTTAACAAAGATCATACCAGTAGATAATTCATTCTTTTTAATATACTTTGTGGATGCCTATTTACTTTCCAGACATCATGTTATGAACTGGGGATACAAACTGGAATAAAGACTTTAATATCTTTTTGGGGGAAGTTCAGAGTCCACTGAGAATGGTCAACTCATAAACAAATATCATAATACAATGTATTAAGAACTAATAAAACATTATCAAAGCATTATAGGGTATTAAAAGTTGGAAGAAGCTTTATAGGCAAGGCCAGTTTTGTTTACTAGGACACAGTCCAAAAAACCTTTGACTTTTTTGGGGTCTGAAGTACTATAGGGGGACAGACATCAATCCAGAGGGGCTGGAATAATCTTTGTATGTTTTAGGAAATAACTGGTTTCTAATACATCATGTTATTGAGTGAATAAATGAACAAATGAGTCCATGGCTATGGTTCTAGCAATTATTTGAGAGGTGAATTACATGCTGGTATAAGTCAATTACAATTATGCATATGCTTGCCTTACAAAATAAATACTTCTAAGGTTTTTTAACATATTGAATTAATAGCTAAATACAAGTAGCTCTTAACATGCTGATTAGATGTCAATTGTTCTGCAAAAGTAAATACAAACATTTTTAACGGTAACTGAAGTTGCTATGATTATTTATTAATTATAGCTTCCAAACATGTTAATAGATGCAGCTGAGGAAAACCCCCATTCATGATTTAAGAGGACGCATTAACCCATCTTTTCTTGTTGATTATGTACTTCCTGCAAAATGGGCCAGTTTCAGTATATTTACTATTTACTGCTAGATATATTCAAAGACTTATTTCTGAGACAGTTAACTGAGTGGACAGCCACCTAGAAAATAAAGAGTTTTGAAAGAAGTAAAATAAAAGGTAATTGACCAAAGGGGTTTCAAATCCACTATCCACAAAAACACTCATAGAAGATGATGGCTTACATACACATCTTTTCACAGCCTCGAGGTAAAGCCGATGCTCCATGACCACGTTTCTAGCTTCACCCAATTGGAATTAGCCATTTTCTTTTCTAAACTTTCAAAGCAGATTGCTTAGAACTCAGACATAGGCTTGTCAGATCCCATCTCCTGTCTCTTCCCTTGATCTCAGGAACCTAGGCTATTTCACATTTTTAAATGGAAAAAAAAAAAGATATTAGGGTTATGCCCTTCTAAGTATGCATCTTAATCTTACATACAGAGGAAGGCAAGATCCCTGTTAAAAAGAAGGTTTATTTTTTTCTAACTCTTCAATATTGGATAAAATTTAGTGATTTGTGATTACATTATCAATCACAGCTAACACAAAAAACCCTGTGAATGGATTAGCAAGCCCCACTTACTGTTTTTCAGACATGGTTATAAGATTATAAACTGTCCTTTTTTTCATGCTAACATCTTTTATTTGTCCAAGTCTGAACTTCCAACAAAGACATTATCCTGACTTTATTCCTTTCTATGTGTAATTTTTCAGAGTAATATGGTTAAGAGCTTGTAATGGACTCATATAAAAGAAAACCTGTCTCAGCTATATATTATCTGTGTAAAATTAGGCAAGTTAAAATAATATGTCTTGAAATCAAATTTACCCACCTATAAAGTAAAGATGACACTAGCCTTAATTCATAGTACTAATAGGGTGTACATAAAGTCCTTAATTCAAAATTAGTATGTAATAATAAAGGTTAACACTTAATTAGCCTTTGCCACATTCTGAACACTGTACTAATTGCTTGCCCTGTGTTAAAAAAAAGTACTTCCCACAACATTTCATTTTAAAGATGAGGAAACTAAACTAAAGCATATAGAAGTTAGACTGGCTCCAGATTCTTGTTTTTAACCTTCATATACCCTATTGCTCCATTAGTGTCACCTGTAGCTATTGTTTACAACCATTAATTTTGGATATTTTCCTTCAAACATGCCCAACAAACTCTATTATAATTAGTTATATGGTTCATTGTATACACATATTTCCTATTAAAACAATCAACTTCTGGACTATAGATAGGTCTTAAGTGTATTTTTTCTGAGATTCTTGAACAGCATCCCAAATATGATAGTAATTGATAAATATTGTTAATAAGTGAACATATATATCATATAGACATACATATATTCTTGAAAATCTACACATATTGTATAAAGTTATGCTGCTTGGTAATTTGTTCAGTCAGCATAGCCATTATGAGGAAATTATCCCATGTGTCAGGCATTGGGCTAGGAGCAAGTCCAACAGTGCATTGATCAAATGAATTATCTCTCATTTATGGTGCTGTAAGCACCAGAAAGAACTGGACTGTGCTCAAAGGGAATGGTAGAGGCGCAATAGTAGGAATTATTACTCTCACCTTGTAACCCTGGAAACTGAGGCTCCTAGAGGTTGTTATTGTCTTATGTTTATTAAAGGGCACAGCCATAATTTTTAAACTTAGGTCTCTGCCTGCTTTTGTCTTTTTCACATGGAACTGTCTGCCATTACATTTCAAATCTTAGATAAGCCTTAAATTAAGTTTTGAATCTGAAATAAAGTCCTAGAAGAGCATTTAATTCACTTAGTTATATCAAAACAACCCTCTATTTTAATGATCTTGAAGTTATTTTTATTTTGTATTGGGGTTTATTTTGTACTGTGTATTTTGCTGTTTTTGTTGTAAATGGACAGGTACGTAACTATGTAGTCTAAGAAAGAGTTCTGTTTCATGTATTGATAACTTAAAGTCAAACATTACACACACGGGCACTCACAGAGAGTCTGATACAATGCCGAAATAACTACTGAATAAATGGGTATGTGTGGATGTCCACACACCAGAAAATAAACTAAAATTTCATTGTTCTGGCTCTCTTTTCTTCTCTGTATCTTTTATTTCTTCTCTTGGTTAAGTAAGTTGACCTACTTGCTCAATGTAGAGGTGACCACAATCAGCATGTGGTACCATAATAACTCTTTTTGTCTCTTCTTAGGTTCTTACAATTACTTAGCAAAATACTTTGTAATAAATTCACTTCCTCCCTCTTTCTATCTGATCTTTCCTGTCCCAGGAGTTAATACACATTTACTTCTTAGTAAGTGGACTCTTAATTCACCACTGCCCCCTAACCCTACCGGCAAATAAAACATTTCTTTCCCTAGATAAAAGCACTTCAAATATTAGTTTTCAAGAACTTTGATCAGGTGGCCTAGAGAACTGGCTGCCTTAAAATTTTATCTGAGGATCCTGTCTCATCTGTTCATTGAGTAGACCAGAAGTGCCAGGGAGTTAATGGTCTCAGGAGTACAGCTTAGATGATGACTGATGGAAGTCGGAAGAAAAAAATCTAGTTTCTTTGTTCTTCTAGTAGAATAAGACTGAGGCCTGTTTTACACTGTCTCTTCATTTTCCAATGAGCCTCACTGCATACAATTGCTGAATAACGTATCCTTTGATTTCTTATGCTTCCCAGTCTTGCTCACTTCCCTACTGGTACTTCCTGGAATCTACAGATACTAAAGAGCAGAACTCAGATACAGATCTAGGTTGGCCTGTTCACAAGGCCCAATCCCACACCCTATATGGTTACCCATTGCAAATTTAGTACACCTGTTCTGGTTCTTCTCCTCCAGGTACTTAGGAAGCTCTGTCTTTGGCAATTAAAAAGAATAAAAACAAAAATTAAAAAGAAATGAAAATTAAAAACCCACCTCTTCCCTTAAGCAGACATTGAAAGGGCTCCCTTTGAAGACATAAAAGGATTACATATCTGGTTCTCAATTTCTAGTTTCCTTAGGTAACTTCTGTGGAGAGGCACTCAGAAATGTGCCAGTGAAGTCTTAGCTGCTCTCTGCTATGAGCTGAAGCCCACAGCACAAGAGGAAATGGTCCTGCTGGCCCATGTAAATGAGCACTGAGCCAGTAGCAGTGAAACTTTGCTAATATTGCTGTAAGAACATTCACTGGAATCCAGTATTGCTTTTGAACTCTGTGAGCTTAATGGCAAAATATAAACATACAGGCATTCAGAGATAGAAATAAAGAAATACAGATAGGGATACAAGGTGATGTTTTTATTCTTCATTAGTCTTTTGTAACTGAGGATCTGCTTTCCCAACTTCCAGGTTATTATTAAAAATGTGATCAGAGCATATTTTAAAAGAGGTAATTTTAAGACTAACAGATAATGAAAATGTCTCTGAAGAATATCTGTACCCTAATTGTATGTTTTCAAATATCTAATACATGTGGGCAACAGTACTAAATTTGGAGCATAAAACATGAATAGTATTTTTAAATGAGTCAAAGGGAGAAATGAAAAATGTCTGTGAGTTTAGGTTTCCAGATGTAGCATGGGGAAGCTCGTTTGGGTGGGAATAGACAGTGGAGAATAAAAGAGATATGATGTACTTAGCCCACATTAGGGGATAATGAGCCTGCATGGGACAAGACTTTTGCCCTGTTTTCAAAGGAATTTGAGAGGCGGAACTACATAATAATGATTGAAAGGATGAATTTGAAGACAGAAGATCTAAATTCAAGTTTTAGCAGTCATTTATATACAATTGCCTAACTTTGACCAAATTCATGAACACTTTCTGTGTTCACTCCCTCATTTGAAAATAAATATAATACCAATTTCACAAGTAAAATGTCCTTAAAAATTAAGTGAGTCATAAAAACCTTTTCCTTTTTATCCTTTTTTCCTGTAAAGAGTCAGACTCATTCAGTACTCAAGTTATAATTAAAATTATTATTATTCCTAATAATAATAGTTAATAATTTGCATTTTATACTTTTATTTAGAGCATAAAAATATCTTATTTTCTGAAAATAACATGGGGTTAATCAGAGAGGTAATATTATTATAATTTTATAGAGCATATGCTCAAAGATCTCAAGTGTTAAAATGTTCTCAACAGATCTGAACCAACTAGTAAATTGAAAAATGATTTGATAGCTGCAAGAGCTGATATATGAAATTTCAGTTAAAAGTAATCTTAAGTAAAAGATAACAAAACTAAATAAGATATACTTGGCTTGAACTATTAAGAGAGTGACCAGTAATTTGATACAGCTTTAATATAACCTTTATTGTTTTTTGTTTGTTTTCGGTAAAGGAAATATGCAGTCTTTAAAATAAAAAGATTCTGAGAAGAAAATAGCAGTTAACATTTTTGTGTATCCCCTTTTAGGATATTTTTCTGTGTTAGCTTACACATATATAGTTGATGTTACTCTTTATCATAAACAGTGTTTCTCAAATTTGAATAATGCAGTCTCTTCAAAGGAAAAAAAAATTTTTTTTCCAAATCACTAAAAATACTTCCTTTGGTTCTTAGGAACCTACCATTTGAGAAACAATGCCTTGAGAAAGTGAAATCTTACTCTATTAAGTCATTTCAACTGCAAATTTTCATTATGCAAGAAATGCCTTGCATATATGCAGTGAACTATTTTAGGTAGTTGCTAGGTATTCATAAAATTAACACACACACAAACACATTCATGTGTGCATGAGAGAGTGCATGCATACAGAGACTTCTCATAGAGTGCTAAGGCCCATTGAATATGTTCTTATTTCCATTTTTTAAAAATAATACATAAAATTATACCATTTTATCAAAAATGTCTGTCCTTGAGACTGCTTCTTTAAAATATGCTCATGGATGTAGAAACACATGATTTAAAGACATGTACATTTATAAGGCACTTACCATATAGTAACATATTTACTTACAAGAGTATGGTTTAGTACCAGTTGTAACAATCTTTGGTATTTTATCACTATCTTTTTCCTTTGGGACATAGGCTACTGTTTTAACTACCAAGGATTAAAAGTGACAACGCATGTTCAGTGCTCATAATAGTCATTTCTATTTATTTAGAGACCAATAAAACCACATGACCCCCTTTTGGGCCTTAAGACCAAGGCATTCCAGAGCTGAAAATCTGAGTCAGTGGTTCCCTCATGAACCCCACATATAACTTAAGGAATTCTGTAGATTCTGGAATAATCCCTGGAACTCTTCTAATGGTCATAAGTCAGATGGTAGGTTTGTCTTCCTTGGGATCTTCCCAAGAATATGACTAATCTTTTACTGAGAATCATGTCAGAGGCTGAGACCACTATGGATCTGCTTCAGGTTACTCATTTAGGTTCCTGGCTCTAAGTACATGCAGTTTAATCATTGGCATAAATATAATTTTTGGATAAAATTTTTGGTAAAAATCCTGAGTTCCAGTCCTAGCTCTGCCACTGAGTAATATGTGAACTTCAGCAAACCTGTCTGTCTCACTTAGCCTTGGCTTCCACATTTGGGACATAAGAATATTTGAAAGCTATGTCTACCCTAGGAAATCTTATGAAGATCAAAACACTGTTAGATACTTAAGGAAAGAGAACAGGTCAAATTAATCTTTGACTCACGAATACCAAGCTAATGCCTGACATGAAGCTATTATTACCATTACAAATCCTTAAAGTTAGTCTCATTGATAGTTTCACAAGCATATGTTGACCACTTATTATATGCCAGGTATTTTTGGAGGCATTGAAGATGTCACAGTGAACAAAAAAGAAAAGTATCATAGCCCTCATGGAATTTGCTTTCTAGTGAGATATCATTTTGGGGATAGTGGGCATTTCAGAGATTGATATATAAGTAATTTTTGTACTGAATAATATTTAATTGCAATAAATCTGCTGAGTGCAGAAAATTCCTTATAATATTCTTTTAGCTGGGAAAAATCCTAGGTACCTGGTTCTTTAAATGTTCCCCAATTTGCATTAGCACTTTTACCTACACATACCAAGGAATGCACTGTTTCTGCGTTTAACATGCATTTAAAGTAATTATCTTTTCTCCTTATCTTTTTTCTTTTTCATTGAAGTTGAAATTTCATGATAGATGTACCCGTGTCCCTGGTCTAGGTTTTAATTTTCCTCATTGGGGTGGAAGGAAGATATTTTTAGAAGAAAAACTACCTCTATGACCTTGTATTTATTTAAATAGCTGTAACTGGAAAACATTGCAATGGTTAAACTATCTTTCTTCCAACACAAGATAGAGAAAAAAGAATGGAAATTTTAAGGGACAGATTTCTGCTCAAAATATGAAAAACAACCCCCTCTAGTCATGTGTGTGTGCATGTAAGTACAAGTACACCAGAAAATGGAACGGGCCATATCAGACGCTGAGAAGGTTTTAAGTATGAAACACTCACTCAGTGGTTTAGGCTGCTATAAACAAGCTTTTAAAGTCAATCTAGTATAACATGACAAGGCAACCATTACTAACTCATCCAGTTCAAAACCTCCAGCCCCATGAAATGAAGCACTTACGGCGTAAAGGCTGTTACATGGTGCAAGAATGAAAAGTTCACTGATACAGACAATTCAACACCCATTTACTGAGCACCCACAATGCACCGGGAGCTGAGGCTGCAGAGATAAAGAGAGTAACCCCCTCTTTGTAATGAGATGATAATCAGTCAGGTGACTCAGATTATATGGGAGATGAGTGATAGCTAAGAAGCTAGGAAGACATTGATTTGAACCCCAGTCCCATCATGTATTTATTATGTGATCTTAACCATGTCCTACATTTCTCAAAAGCATCAAGTTTGCCAAAAGAAAGAATGCACAAGAATTCACAAAGGCCATTCACCTGGGCAGATGCATAGGCAGCTCTGTTTGTCTAAATCTGCATTTCTGATGAAGTTCCAGCACCATTTAGAGAGAAACATTGCATTCTATGCCTCATTAGTCAGACTACCTGAAATCATTACATATTAGCTAAAAGAAACCAAGTGATTTTCCCAGGACCTCCAACTCTGCATAATGCATTGATTTGCTATGTGCTAACTCATCTTTCACAAATACAGTGCACCTCAGGCTGAGACAGACAATGGCAGGAGACTTTATTTATCTTAAGGTTTAAATTTTGAGAAACACAGTATTGAACAAGTTTTTTTTTTACTTTATGGTAAAACAAACATAAAATTCTAAAATGAGTGTAATTTTATAAGAAATGACACAAAATTTTAATGGACTACCTCCAATTTCTGCCCATTACTTAATTACAATGATGTGAAAATCACTTGGCCTCTCCTATAATCAGTTTATTTATATTAAAATGGGGGGTCATCCACCTTTCTTAGTAGATTATTGTAAATGTTCAATGAGATTATCTCAACTAAAAGCATTTTATGAATGATAAGAAAATAATGTTTTTTCTTTAGCAGTTACCATAATATCTGGTACATAATAGGCATGCAAGTTTTGAATGAATGGACAAATTTACTAAAGATTGTAATCAAACAGTCCATTCAATTCTTACTTCCAGCAAGGAATTTTAGGTTTGGAATACAGGCAGAATATTTAATCTACCAATTGCTTTCTTGTGCTAGACGAATGATTCATTTCTATGTCACTAGACTAGAAATTCAAACTGGAAATACATCAAGAATGAAGATACTTTAGTAATTGATAAAACATTTATATTGAAGTTAATTTTTCAGATAAAAAACTAAGGCTTTGGGAAGTCTGGTAACTGAAAGTCATAGAATTTCAATACATTGTATTTCAATAATATTTCAAAGTCATCATATTGCCACTTCAGTACTGGAAGATAATCTTCTGTCACCTTCTTTCCACAGATGGAAAAGATTGGAAGTTTAGGTGTCTTACCTGAGTTTTACATGGATGGAGAGAATGTCTTGGACATAAAGAGAAGATGATATTACTGAGCTAAAGCCTGCCAATTGCAAGGAAAATATATCAAAGATACTGTCTCTATTTGTCTATCTGGTCAAGAGAACTGAAAGTTTTTGTGCAACCATGAGCACCATTAGACATTTGAGATTGTACAGAATCCACTTTCTATTTCATTTTAAATATTAATCATATATGCTCCTGGAAAAAAAAATCTGTTTTGGTGAGAAGTATACAGACTAGAAATTTTGTTGAATAATAATTATGCATCAAGCATGCTGCTAAGAGTTTTGTACATGTTATGTTATTTCTTCCCCTATAGTCAGTCCAATGATATCAAGGTTATCATTGCCATTTGACTAGGTAAGCAACTAATTTAAAAGAATAAAAATCTGATGCTTTTAAAATGATATGTCCAAGATTATATTGTGGCAAAATACAGTACAGAGGTGTGAACCACAGTCACTTGACTTCAAAATTAGATAACCTTTATTTTTATTGAGGACACTACATTGTTTCCCAATATGCACTTGTATTCAGTGGTCTATAACTCAGAAAGGAATTAAAAGGTAGAATTTTGTTGCTGCTGTTAAAGCAGGTTTGTGCTGATATAGGGCAATTATAGAAGAAAGAGAGTTGAATACATAATTGAGGCATGTTGCCAAGGAAACTCTGTTGGCAGTTCAAGTGTCATAAAGTCCAGGTACTTAAAAGCCCTTGTCTCTGGCCATGATTATTTTCTTGAGCAGTCTCCATAGCAAGGAGGAGACAGATACTCTAGCATCTCAGAAAGGCTAAATCATGGGGTGAGCAGGAAGGCGTCGGAGTTTATTTTAAATGTTCAGGAACTTAATGCATCCCTCCTTCCTGAGAAATTAGAAATTGTTAATTGGAACTTTCTGCTGAAATTCTAGAGAAAGCTGCTTTGACAGCTTTTAATGTAAAGACTTCTATGAAGCCCCAAGGCAGGCTTCTACTCAAAGTCAAAAAAGATCAAGGTTCTGAGTTTAAGAGGTTCAGGTAGGTATGAACTTATCTCTTGAAACCTTAGAAAAAGGGAGAATGTATACAATGACACAGACACCATTACTGTAGGCACCATTCACCTGGAAGTAGCCACAGTGCTAGACGTGAAATATACAGAATAAGCTGAGGAATCATATTTAGGTTTACTTTGCTATTTGCTGTAGGCAGTACTTACCTCATCTAGAAATTCTGTGTCCTAGTACATTTACTACCATGTGGACACTTTTGTTTGATCGTTTTAAATAATTCTTTAGAAACAAGTCAGAGCATTTCTGTTAACACTAAACCATGTTAACATTAATATCCAGTCTAATTCTGATGGTAACTCCCCATATCAAGGAACTTGCAATAATAATTATAATGTTATAATAACTTAACCAACCATAATTATGAAAACTATGCAATAATAACTATGATAAGTTATAATAACTTAATCAACCATAATTATGAAACTGTTAATGTTTTGTCTCTAGATCTTCAAACTTCTCTTTTATTAACCTAGTATTCTTCATCTCCAAAATTCTGTGTCTCACATCTTTGATTTTAAAATGGCCTGTCTTTAAGTTAGTATTTATATTAACTGCAGTCAATTCTTATTCTCCCTTTAGGGAATTGAGTTATGCTTACATTTCAATTACAGAGCTTAAAGCCATTAAAAAATATGAACTATGGCTACCACTGTTAGCACTACCCAAACACCAAGTTTTGGAATACAAATTTTGTGCTTCTTCATCCTGCGCTTTTGCGCAGTAGCCCCCATAAAGCTTCTCTTTTTCTGTTAGTGTGTTTTGACTCATTTTGTGTCCTCTTTTGCTGAACACTAGTATAGTCTCTGAATTTCTAGGAGATAAGAAAATCTTTTAGGACCAGGATTATTTTCCAAAAGGCCCATTCTCCCCCATTTTTTAGTGACTGATTCTATGAATATTGTTCCTGTTTCATTTTCAGCATCTTTCTCAGCTATCATATCTCTGGATTTCCTGCTTAACTATTTCATATCTATTTCAGTGGATGCTAAAAAAAGGCAGAGTAAAGGGAATGTTATCTGTTCATGGGCAACATAAAATTAGAAAAATTTGGCAGATAGCACCTAGTTTTAATGCTTTTATAGAATGTGTTTCATAGTTTTCACTGAAAAATTGTGCATGCAAAGTCTCAAAGCCCAGAGCACACGTATCAGCAATAATTTCATGGAAGCAGTCTCTGCCTAATATGTGCAGAGTCTTACATTACTTTATCAAACTGTCTTTGTGTAATTAGTCTGTCTGCAATGCCTGGTGTATAAATTAAGCATCTAATTTATCTTGACTGGCCTCCGAATCACTTCATCACTCCATTCTGCCTCTGTGGCTCTTTAGTGAATGCCAAGTGCAGAGAAGGACCCTCTGGCAACTGAAGTGAGTAGAAGCACAAACTCCCTCGGAGGTCAGAGACAATTTCAAATTTACTCATCACTGACACCTGGGCAGAGCATGCACCATCCCTTCCAATGACAGTGATCTTCATGAGGGGCATAATTGATATCCTTGGTGGCAGGTTACTTTGTATCATGGCTGGTAAATAATAAATAACTACAACTCAGGCTGTAAAGTTAGGTTTACTAAATGAAATCAAATTAAAAGTAAATTATACTTTCCTCCCAATTCAACACCATTTTTCATAAGCCACTTATCAATACCACAGCAATCTGTACAATTGTAAGAGACAAGTTACACAGCTATTCAATCCTGATAAAGACAAAATAACTCCTGTAGCCATAATCATTCCTCAAGAGCATTTAATTTGTTGGCTCTTGCATTATTGCTATCAAAACAAAATCTTGCAGCTTTATTGGAATACATAAATCTCTTTGATTTAAGGGCACTTTATCTCTCTTTTCCTCAGATGAATTTGAAATGGCATAGAGTTAAATTTTTATGGAGTGATTTCTGGGGGGAAAGGCTGACATATTTTCAGCATGGGACATTGTGTTCTGCTGACAACTCAGAAAGTTTGAAGAAAAGGTTTAGCTCACTAGATAGTTTTTGTCAGAGTGTATCCTCTCTGTAGTTGTGGATGCACACCTAATAGCCTTGTATGCTCTTTTCTGTATATACAAAGGTAAAGGTAAGGCACACACAGTATGGATGTGTGATGGCTCTTCTGACAATGTGAATGGACATACTGTAGGGGAGCCATAAGCCTGGATTCATGAAATAAGCTTCTTGAGATCATCTTGTAACTTTCTTTGTATTGCTGAATAGTCACTCTGCTCTCAAAAACACCCCATGATTATATATGGCTACCATGTTCTGCAGGGAACTTATTAGAGGGTGTCTCTTGTTTTCTCCAACTTCTGTAAAGGATGTATGACTCAAGTGACACCTGTTTGGGGCTCAGTGGCTCTGCCAGATGATGACTTGACCAGGTACTGCATCTCAACTCTGGCATTATCTGATTTATAGTAACATAGCAATCCAACAATATAACTCAGCAATATAAATTTCTGATTTATATTAACATAGCAATACAAAAAATCCCATTTTTTTATGAGGTACATGTGTGACTTTTTATAAAGCACAAAAGATATACTGGTTCTAAATGTACTCTGATTACATGTCCACTTGCTAGATGTTTGAGACCATAGGGCTAAGAAGATTTTTCTAAATGGAAGTGTGCTCTATTTATGTTGTTTGCCCTTCAAATAATAAAAGCTTCTCTTTCTAGAGTGAGATTGCATAAAGTGCAGTATATGTGGAGGGTAGGAGAAGAAGGGGTTTGAAACAATATTGTGTTGAGCTATGGTTGAGGAAGGAAAACACCACAGTCCTGTAAACAAAATGCGCTCACTTCTTTTCCAAGGCAAATGCCTTGTCAAAGAATAGCTATCATCCATTTACTGAAATGTAAAAATACCAAAGCTGTCTTCACAGTATTTAGTCATAGAAGACTGAATTAGAAGATCCCTTTAGATCATTAAATCTAACAACCAACTATGAAAACAAGGTCCATAGTAGGCAAATGACCTCCTAAAGGCCATGCAAAGGTTTATAGTAAAGCAAAGACTGAAACACTGAACTCTGCTCTTCCATCTTTTGCTCCTTGCGTATTCATCTGTGTGTCAGACAATGTGTTAGGGCTTGAAATTTAAGGACAATAAATGAAAACAGGTATGTTCTCTTCTAGTGGTCTCTAGTGTATTATGGGAACCAAACATTCATCAAATAATCATTCCAAAAAATAAACAGGTAGATTATATAGAATGACAATAAAGATGTGTAAAGAGATAAGGTCAAAAATGGCATAATTAATTTTTCCAGGCATATGATATGAAAGGAATAAAATGAGTACATGATAATGAAACAGCTTGTTTTTTGTTGTAGGCTTTCTTGTAAAAATAATTTAAGATATGTCTCAAAGATAAGCCCCTCCAAGACACCTTCTATGACTGTCTCAAGGCTATTTAGAGACAACATGCTCAATTGTCCAATTTGCATATCTCCTCCACTACCAGTTTGGATTGAAATGATCTGCCTTCCCCATTAAATTATGAGCTCATTCATCGCAAATGACTGGATCTTGCCTATTATTAGACCTTTACACAGTCCCTGGATTGTACTTTTATGTTCAGGAAGGAAGAAAAGAAAGAACAAAAAGGAGGACAGAAAGAGGAGAAACTCATTTGAGTCAGTCACTTCTTCCAGTTCACAACACATTCCTTGGCCTGTCTAGTTTCAGCACAGCTGTAGAAGACAGCGTTTTGCAAACTTCCAGCACCTAACCTCAAGGGACTCTGTAATAGCTATTAGTCTTTTTTCAATGTCAAGTAACTACTCACCTGCTGGCAGAGCTGACAGTGTGTGGGAAGGGAGCTTACTTAACACCTCTAGGGGGAACCTGTAACCAATAATTACAGAAGTTTGATCAATGTTCTGATCATTTGAAAAAACATTTTTGTGGGACATTCTATATGGTTCTATAGAGGGTCAACAAAGGAAGGAGTCTTAGTTATCATGATGATAAATTGATCAGTAATGCATCCTTTACTGTCTTTCCTCCTTCCATTGATCAGTATCCATTCCTTCACTCTTCTTTCTGAGATAACATTCTAAACATACTAGCTGCACACAAGTCTGGGTCTCAGGCATCGGGTGCAGAGGTGGGGGGAGGCAAGAGGCAAGGTACGATAAAGTTTTAGGTAAGAAAGGCAGCAATTAATATCAGATCTTGCAGAGGGTTCAAGTAAGTCTTTTATTAAGAAAATAATTAGCCCTGGTTGGAGGCTAATAATATTCAAGAGAATGGGTTAAATTGAATGTTGAGGGATTATAACATAAAGGATACAGATTGAGATATAAGGAATTATATATAATTAGAGTCTGCTGTTGGTTCTCAGTCTTGACTGAGCCAATATATTACAAAGTCTTAAATCTTGTGGTACTTCAGACCCCCAAATGAGAATTTTCCAGGGGGATATCTGGCATATATGCCTTAAATCAAAACAAAAACAAACAAGCAAATATTTCCATAATATATTTTGGTGTGTTCACTTGAAGGGCTATTCTTAAACAAAAAGGTTGCTGGGAGAAATATACTAGAGGTTCACAAAGCAATATGGATAGATCTTAACACCATACTACTCAGCAAGAACAGTTTTTAGAAGAATAAGATCTATAGTACAATAATACTTATGTAAATTAAGAAATTCTTATATAATATATATGCATACAAAAGGTTTCAACAAGTATGCCTTAAAGAAAGATACATATCAAAATTTTAGAATTACTGTCAGTAGAAGAGAATGAGGATGTGAATCAGCAAGAAGACAAGGAAATTGACCAAATCAGACAGGGAGATTTGCGCAGACAGTCGTATACTAAAAACTAATGAGTACAGTTAATTCATCCTATATGTCAATGTTCCTCTACCACAATATTTTTTTGAAAAATGGAAAGGTATATTTATTATAGATTACATTAGCTCAAGTATGTGTGTCTATGTGTACATATACTGAAACATGTACATTAAAAGAGGGAAACTGAAAACCTGTAACTCAATGGGCTACCATGGCTAAATGACCATTGTCAAAAATTAGCAATAAATATGAAACCTCTTCATCTCCTGAGTGTATAAGGCAATCACTTACACTGATGATTAGTACATGCTCATCTGTGAAGTAAGCCAGGGGTAGCCAAGGCTAATGTGGAACCAAGACCAAACAGATAAGAAACGATGATAAGAAATAGATGAAGAAATAGAAACAGATTAAAGAGGTACAAACTTCCAATTATAACACAAATTAGTCATGGGGATGAAGAGGAAAAAGAAATGATAGACTTAAGTGACTGAGCCCATTTTCATGATGGTAAATCAGGCAAATACCTGAGACTGCAATGATGTAGGAGGAGAATGATAGAATATACTGTTCTTCATGGGAGGCTTCCAAGAAGAGATAGCACTGTCCAGCATGTAGGATTCAATACTATAATATATACTCGCACATACTTGTTCTTAGTATTTACTCAAAATGTACCACCTCTTCCTTCCCCAAATTCAGGGAGTTACACAAAGAGTGTCACGTTTGAGTGGGGGGATTTATCCTAGTATCTGACACTGTTTGGCTTCCTACCTACTCTGTGAATAATTATTTTTTAACAACCTTTTTCCTGATGAAAACTGAGGAATACAATCACCAAAGTGAAAAATTCTTAAATATCTCAATGAGCTATGAGTAATAGTAGAATGATAAGAATGATAATGATGGCTATGTATTTTCAAAAGTAGGGTTTTTTTTAACACATGAAATTATATACATATAGAGTCAAAAAAACTGACACTCTCCTCGGTTCACTGGACAATCCTCTTTTTTTAGCTTCAGATACTAGTTTAGATATGACTTCCATAGATGTAGCCATTTTTCTACCACACACATTTCTAAGAAATATCAAGTATGATGACAAGCTGATTTTATTATCAAGCTACTCTAACAATAATATATTTAATAGATGCACTTCTGATTTTAACTAGAATGTTGTGATAAAATATACAATATTATATGATATAGTTCAATTAAGGAGGAACTGGCTTTTGGCCATTTTTTGCTTTGAGTTTCATTCTGTTCCTAATTCAGCTTTATTAGAGTCTATTTCATATGGGATCCCAGTACCACATCAAAGATCAAGACGTACACTGTCAGTTTCTTAGTAACTTTGTAATATCCAAGTACAATACAGTAATATAAGCTATGTGTTACAGTTCACAGAAAGTCACTTCTTCCTGTGGTAGCAAACACTGAAGGGAAAAAAAAAGTGCCACTTCAGTTGCAATTAAACCAGGTTTTCATGTGTAGCTTAACATTAAGCAGAGCCATGTGTGGATTCTGCAGAGAAAGCAAAAAAGAAGTGACTGTGAAATATGCTGATTTGGATACAAAGTAGTTGGGTCAATTTTCACATGCACAACAGCTTCAGTTGGTTAAGAGCTTTAACTTGTAACTCATCTACACCTTATTATTTTGTGGCTCATCTACCAGGGAAGAAATGTCTCAGACTGAAATTTAGCTAGGCTCTGGTTCTCAGAGGCTGCTTAACCTTCTGATGACTCATGTCTCTCATCAGAGAAAAATCTCTCATGTGATGATTGTCAGGATTAAATGAGACGCTGCCTAAAAACTACTTAGAAGAGAGCTCTGTACATGGTGAGCATTCAACAATGATAACAATTATTATTAAAAAAAATAAAAAATAAATAAGAGCCATAAATCTGAAGATACATTTGGGATGTACTGCAGTAGAGTTTGTGAAGTTCTTCAATGCTCCACAAATGAGAGAGAAAAAAAAATCTCCTTTATTAAAATTTCCCTTTCTTTTATGCCCCTATGTAGTTTGTTCTAGTCCTGATAAAATGAAAAGAAACCTAGAATTTTGAGGTTGTTATTCTGTTGTAAATGAGCAAAGAAGCTCATTTGCTCTGTTTTTCTACAAGTAAAGGACATTGTTTTTGTTCCTACCTGACAGTGAATATAGCCATATCTTTTGTTTTATGAACTGGCACTGAGCATCTATAACAGTTTAGAATGCATTATTATTAGATTATTCCAGAATAGTTCCCTATTTAGAAAGATAAATGAATACTGTGATTTATTTTGTTCCATAAGCTTGCGATTATTTAGGTTGGATACATTTGACTAAAATGTGTAAGGAGTGTCAAATAAATATACAAATAATTTTAGGATCAATCTATTTTTATTTTGGAAGAATTTTTATTCTTTGAGCTTACCCCTGATAGAAACACAACATTCCTCTTCGTATTAATAGTAGTTGACTTAACATCTTATCTCCATTTTTTAAACCATGAGATTCTAAAATACAGATCTTGACTCATTTAGCATTTGTATCTCCAGGTATAAGGTGCTCAGTACTTGTTTGGAGAATGAAAAAGAATGAGAGCTAATGTCAAATATATCAATGCTCCCCAGCACTTTGCACTTAGTAGATCAGAGTTGGGATATTAATGAATATCAGTATATCAGAATGATAATATTAGATGCTTTCAATAGAAAGTGTGGCATAATTTTTATTAAAGTGCTAACAAATGCCCTAGTATCAGTAATGTGAAAATATATTATGAAAAAGGAAAAAAAATCCATGAATGATTAGAAGGAGTCTCAATATTCTAATGGACTATAAAATCTATAATCTCAGCAAGGGGCAAAATGTCTTTCTACTTGAGCAATAGAATATATACTCTACCGGGTCAAAATAAAGAGTTATATGGTAATGAGTTGAAGCAAATTTTATGACTCATTAGTTAAACTAAAGTTTGTAGTCACAGTAAAACTTTTGTCGAGTTGTCATGCATTTATTAATCTAATGGAAGTCACTAAATAGATATTTGCTGAATGATTAAATTGATAAATCAAGCAGTAAATAATTATATGTTAAATAAATGGTTACTAAGTTTAGTTGGGCCAGTAGGTGAGACTTCTAAAATCCTTAAAAGCTCAGAAATGTTTAATCACTTGTTCAAGTTCATGAAAAGATTGATTCATATTCTGGCACCTAGACTTCAAGACTGGGGATCCTTCTAAATGATTCTCCTGAATCTTCTAAAAATTGTTCATTGCCCAAGAGAACTCAGCATCATTGGGCATTAAAATTATGTCCTTAGTGTTAAAATCAGACTGAGATTTTGAATAATGGCATTGCCCTAGTAATCATGAAGCAACGTTCTTCTTGGAGTCAGATGTTTCCATTAGCAAAAATCAGTGGTCAGGCACTGCTCCCCTGGAGTGGCATTTGCTGCAATCATTTAATGCTTTAGCAAGACAACTTGCATTTTATAACTTTGTAATCTCTCACTTTTCTCATTCTTACTTGACTTTGGAAACGTCTCTAAATTTATTGTCAAACAGAAATTGCCCCAGGGAAGAACAGCCATTGTCTATGAAAGGTAGAGAGAAAGATTATACCTCATTATTTTCACTGCAGAATTGATAAAGGTATTTGCAAAGAAGTTTAAAATACAGATATATATAATACATATATATATATGTCTGTGTAAAGAGTCTTTAGAAACTGGATTAAAAATTATTTCTTTTGTGCTAGAGAAGAGCAACTAAAATACAACTAAAAATATCCTCTTGCATTATTTACCATATGTTAAGAAGTATTACTGGTATCTTTCTGATTTCACATGTGGAGATATATATTTATGTTGAAACAGACTAAAAGTCTTACAAAACACAGCAAAAAAATCACAAAACATGGTTTTGTGTCTTTTTCAATTTTGCAGGTAAACTGAGTACAAATCTATGTAAACTCAAGTTAGGAAAACACACAGATAATGATTAAGAGCAAAATGAAGCTGCTATCTCATAATTATGACCTCAGCTTGATTCTAGACCTAATGTCTAAATTTTTCTAAGGTTTGTAGGGCTTTCACTACATATTAAAATCATTTTATATAGGGTTAAGAAATAAATTGCTTGTAAGTCAAGATTAATGTGTTAATTCATAATATCTTGCAATACAAAGGCTAATTGATTTCCACACAACTGCCTTGCTAATAACTATGATTACTGTTTTTGACTTTCACAAGTGTCACCATTCACCTAAGTTAACCCATCCAGCATATGATAATAGTTCTGATCTAATTTATGTAAATACATATTTATTAGCTTTGGCTATGGAAAAATAAGAGCAGTGAAATCTGCATTTGCTTATTTCCCTGCCCTTCTTGCACACAGCTGTCTTCTATTTGATCCCTATCTGAGTTTCTTGTAAGTAAATCCAATCTCATGAAGACCTGTCCTTTTTATGTAGTCAAACTATTGCTAAGGGCTAAAATGCCTCTGCCAATACCAAAACTTATTTAGGTTGATCTAATCAATGTGTCAAGTCACTATGATTTTTCTAAATGTCAATTTTATTTAGACTTATAGAAAAAACATTAGAATGCATAATTTGCCCCACAGAATTGGCATCAACAAGATCTGTTACGTTAACAATGACTGCCCATTTTTATTCCATATCCCCTGAAATTTGTGCCTTGTTATATCTCCTAACATTCTATATATGAAAAAAAACTTACATATTCTGAAAGCTCTTAAATAATAGCAGCTCATATTTATGACTGTATGTCAAATTACAATCCTAAGTGGTTGCACATGGGCTCCTTTCTAATCTTATGATAAGCCTATGAGGTGGATACCATAATTAGCACTTTGCAAATGAAATAAGTGGGGCTAAGAGGGATTCAGTAAACCAGTAAATGATGGTGCAATGATACAAAGCCCCTGCCGGTTTGGGTGGTTGTGTTAGGAAGGTCCTGCATAATAAACTAATACATTAGACTTAGATATCTGAGTAGATAATTGATTATATACTTCTTATACAAATAATACTCCTTTATTTATATAAGTTCATCAATGTATATAAATTCGAAGTATATATTAATGTCTAACATCATTCAGAGGGCTAGCTGTTACTGAACTGTATGTGTATGTCAAAGCTCAAAACTATCGATTGATCAAAATGACTGATTCTTTGGCTGCCCATTTCACACTGCACTATTTGTTTTAATTGAAGCCCAGTACCTGCAGTGAAAGAGATGATAGCCCCAAACTACTAAGAATGGGTCAACTCACTTAATATTTAATACTCTAATAAACTGTAAATAAATGGCCATTAAGAAATAATTAGAAGGAAGGTTCTGGGAAGATGGCAGCGTGAGCAGGGCGGTGGAAATCTCCTCCCCAAACCATATATATCTATGAAAATACAGCAAATACAACTATTGCTAAAAGAGAGACCAGAATACACAGGAAAGCGCACAGCCTGCATCTGCACCTGAGAGGACTCGGCACCTCGTGAGGCGGGTAAGATACGGAGCTGCGACCCTACGGGATCTGAGCACTCCCTTACCCAAGCACACCGGCGGGAGGAGAGGATTCAGAACTGGGAGGGAGTGGAAGTACAGGCCTGCGAAATAACCAGCCTTGGCGATCTGTGCCGGGAGCGCTGACACACATCACGCAGTGTAGTGGAGATTGGAGAGGCAGAAGGTGCAGGTTTTGAGCTGGGAACACGCCCGGATCCTTGCAGCCGGCTCCCGGGACAAAAGAAAAGCATGCACTTTTTAAAGCAGTCTTACGATCGTCCCAGCATACTCAGCCCAGCAGGCTGGGAGTCGTGAGGAATTTCGGACCCCTTCGCTAGCGACTGGGAAAGAGTAGCCGCACTGAAACTTCATACAGAGAACAATAGCCTCCCATTCGTTCCCACCATGGCCAGAGGTTCAAAAGCCCCAGCGGAGCACTGCAGCTGCGGCTGCAGAATAGTGGAGCAACAACGCCACCTACAGCATCCTTACAGAATCTACTCCCAGTGGGCTTTTATTTATTTACTTATTTATATATTTCCTTTCTTTTCTTTCTTTCTTTTTTCCTCTTCCTTCTTTTTTTTCTCTTTTCTTCCTCTTCCCGCTTTTTTTTAAAGACTTAAAGAGCCCAGCTGACATACGTGGCACCTGCCAGTGACCACTTCTATCACCATGAAAAGACAAAGGAATATGGTCCAGACAAAGCTCACCCAGACAACACCAGAGAGGGAGCCTAAAGGGATGGAAATGCACAATCTTCCTGAAAAAGAATTCAGAATAAAAGTCATAACCATGCTGATGGATCTACAGAGAAATATGCAAGAGCTGAGGGAGGAAGTGAAGGAAGTCAGGAAAGACAATGCAAAATGAGACAAGCCACCGACGGGCTTAGCAGCAGACTGAATGAGATGCAAGAGACTGTTAATGGAATAGAAATCAGAGAACAGGAATACAGAGAAGCAGAGGCAGAGCAAGATAAAGGGATCTCTAGGAATGAAAGTGTATTAAGAGAACTGTGTGACCAATACAAACGGAACAATATTTGCATTATAGGAGTACCAGAGGAAGAAGAGAGAGAAAAAGGGATAGAAAGTGTCTTTGAAGAAATAATTGCTGAAAACTTCCCCATGCTGGGGAAGGAAATAGTCTCACAGTCCACGGAAGCCCACAGATCTCCTAACACAAAGGCCCCAAGGAAGACAACACCAAGACACATAATAATTAAGATGGCAAAGATCAAAGATAAAGACAGAGTATTAAAGGCAGCTAGAGAGAGAAAAAAGATCACCTTCAAAGGAAAACCCATCAGACTATCATCAGACTTCTCAACAGAAATTTTACAGGCCAGAAGAGAATGGCATGATATATTTAACGTTATGAAACAGAAGGGCCTCGAACCAAGAATATTGTATCCAGCACAATTATCATTTAAATATGGAGGGATGAAAAAATTTCCAGAGAAGGAAAAATTGAGAGAATTTGCCTCCCATAAACCACCTCTACAGGATATTAAAGGAACTGCTCTAGAGGGAAGTACTCCGTAGGTTAAAAAGATGTCACCAGAGAAAATGAAATCATATCAAAGAAAACAGACCATCCAAATACTAACTAAAGGCAAAGAATAAAACATCTAGTATATAAAGAATGGAGGAGGAAGAATAAGAAGGGAGAGAAATAAAGAAACATCAGACTGTGTTTACAATAACTTAACAAGAAAGTTAAGTCAGATTGTTGGATAGTAAAGAAGCAACCCTTGAACCTTTGGTAACCACGAATCTAAAGCAAGCAATGGCAATTAGTACATACCTATTAATAATCACCATAAATGTAAACGGACTGAATGCACCAATCAAAAGACACAGAATAACAGAATGGATAAAAAAGCAAGACGCATCTATATGCTGCCTACAAGAAACTCACCTCAAACCCAAAGATTTACACAGACTAAAAGTGAAGGGATGGAAAAAGATATTTCATGCAAACAACAAGGAGAAAAAAGCAGGTGTTGCAGTACTTGTAGAAGACAAAATAGACCTCAAAATGAAGATAGGTGCAAGAGATAAAGAAGGACATTACATAATGATAAAGGGGTCAATCCAACAAGAGGATATAAGCATTAAAATATATATGCACCCAACACGTGAGCACTGGCATATGTGAAACAAATACTAACAGAATTAAAGGAGAAAATAGACAGCAATGCATTCATTTTAGGTGACTTCAACACAACACTCATTCCAAAGGACATATCAACCAGAGAATAAGTAAAGACACAGAGGCACTGAACAACACACTAGAACAGATGGACCTAACAGACATCTATAGAACTCTGCACCCTAAAGCAACAGGATACACATTCTTCTCAAGTGAACATGGAACACTTTCCAGAATATACCACACACTAGGCCACAAAAAGAACCTCGGAAAATTCAAAAATATTGAAATCCTACCAACGAACTTCTCAGATCACAAAGGTATAAAACTAGAAATAAATTTTAGAAAGAAAAAAGAAGGCACACAAATACATGGAGACGTAACAACATTCTCCTAATTAATCAATGGGTTAACGACCAAATCAAAACAAAAATCAAAGAATATATGGAGACTAATGAAAACGACAACACAAAGCCACAACTTCTGTGGGACGCAGCAAAGGCAGTTCGAAGAGGAAAGTATATTGCAATCCAGGCCTATTTAAAGAAGGAAGAACATTCCCAATGAATAGTCTAAAGACACAATTACTGAAATTGGAAAAAGAAGAACAAAAGAGGCCCAAAGTCACCAGAAGGAGGGACATAATAAAGATTAGAGAAGAAATAAATAAAATTGAGAAGAATAAAACAATAGAAAAAATCAATAAAACCAAGAGCTGGTTTCTTGAAAAAATAAACAAAATAGATAAACCCCTAGCCAGACTCATTAAGAGAAAAAGATAATCGACACACATAAACAGAATCAGAAATGAGAAACTAAAAATAACAACAGACCGCACAGAAATACAAAGAATTATAAGAGAATATTATGAGAATCTATATGCTAACAAGCTGGAAAACATAGAAGAAATGGACAACTTCTTAGAAAAATACAACCTCCCAAGACTGACCAAGCGAGAAACAGAAAAACTAAACAGACCAATGACCAGCAACGAAATTGAAGTGGTAATCAAAAAACTACCCAAGAACAAAACCCCCGGACCTGCTGGATTCACCTCTGAATTCTACCAGACATATAGAGAAGAAATAACACCGACTCTCCTTAAAGTTTTTCAAATAATAGAAGAGGAGGGAATACTTCCAAACTCATTCTGTGAAGCCAGCAGCACTGTAATACCAAAACCAGGAAAAAACCTCACCAAAAAGAAAATTACAGACCAATATCCCTGTTGAACGCAGATGCAAAAATACGCAACAAAATATTAGCAAACGAATTCAAAAATACATCAAGAGGATCATACACCATGATCAAGTGGGATTCATCCAGGGATGCAAGGATGGTACAACATTCGAAAATCCAGCAACATCATCCACCACATCAACAAAAAGAAGAACAAAAACCACATGATCATCTCCATAGATCCTGAAAAAGCATTTGACAAAATTCAGCATCCATACCTGATTAAAACTCTCAACAAAATGGGTATAGACAGCAAGTACCTCAACATCATAAAGGCTATACATGACAAACCCCAGCTAACATTATACTTAACAGTGAGAAGCTGAAAGCTTTTCATCTAAGATCAGGAACAAGACAGGGATGCCTACTCTCTCCACTGTTATTCAGCATAGTACTGGAGGTCCTAGCCACAGCAATCAGACAAAACAGAGACATACAAGGCAGCCAGATTGGTAAAGAAGAAGTCAAATTGTCACTATTTGCAGATGACACGATACTGTACATAAACAACCCTAAAGACTCCATTCCGAAACTACTAGAACTAATATCTGAATTCAGCAAAGGTGCAGGATACAAAATTAACACACAGAAATCTGTTGCTTTCCTATACACTAACAATGAACTAACAGAAAGAGAAATCAGAAAAACAATTCCATTCACAATTGCATCATAAAGAATAAAATACCTAGGAATAAACCTAACGAAGGAAGTGAAAGACCAGTACTCTGAAAACTACAAGACACTCCTAAGAGAAATTAAAGAGGACACTAAAAAATGGAAATGTATCCCATGCTCTTCGCTAGGAAGAATAAACATTTTCAAAATGGCTATACTACCTAAAGCAATCTACAGATTCAATGCAATCCCTATCAAACTACCAACAACTTTCTTCAATGAACTGGAACAAATAACTCTAAAACTCATATGGAACCACAAAAGGCCCCGAATAGCCAAAGCAATCCTGAGAAGGAGGAATAAAACAGGGGCAATTACACTCCCTGACTTCAAGCTCTACTACAAAGCCACAGTAATCAAAACAATTTGGTATTGGCACAAAAACAGACCCACAGACCAGTGGAACAGAATAGAAAATCCAAACATTAACCCAAACATATACAGTCAATTAATATTTGATAAAGGAGCCTTGGATATACAATGGGGATATGACAGCCTCTTCAGCAGCTGGTGTTGGAAAAACTGGACAGCTTCATGTAAGAGAATGAAACTGGACTACTGTCTAACCCCATACACAAAGGTAAACTCAAGGTGGATTAAAGACCTGAATGTAAGTCATGAAACCATAAAACTCTTAGAAAAAAACATAGGCAAAATTCTCTTGGACATAAACATGAGCGACTTCTTCATGAACATATCTCCTCGGGCAAGGGAAACAAAAGCAAAAATGAACAAGTGGGACTATATCAAGCTGAAAAGCTCTGTCCAGCAAAGGACACCATCAGTAGAACAAGAAGACATCCTACAGTATGGGAGAATATATTCTTAAATGATGTATCTGATAAAGGGTTGACATCCAAAATATATAAAGAACTCAGGCACCTGAACAAACAAAAAGCAAATAATCCAATTAAGAAATGGGCATAGGACATGAATAGACACTTCTGCAAAGAAGAAATTCAGATGGCCAACAGGCACATGAAAAGATGCTCCACATGACTAATCATCAGAGAAATGTAGATTAAAACCACAATGAGATATCACCTCACACCAGTGAGGATGGCCAACATCCAAAACACAAACAACAAAAAATATTGGCGAGGATGTGGAGAAAAGGGAAACCTCCTACACTGCTGGTGGGAATGCAAATTAGTTCAACCATTGTGGAAAGCAGTATGGAGGTTCCTCAAAAAACTCAAAATAGAAATACCATTTGACCCAGGCATTCCACTCCTAGGAATTTACCCTAGACTACAGCAGCCCAGTTTGAAAAAGACAGATGCACCCCTATGTTTATCACAGCACTATTTACAATAGCCAAGAAATGGAAGCAACCTAAGTGTCCTTCAGTAGATGAATGGATAAAGTAGATGTGGTACATATACACAATGGAGTATTATTCAGCCATAAGAAGAAAACAAATCCTACCATTTGCAACAACATGGATGGAGATAGAGGGTATTATACTCAGTGAAATAAGCCAAGCTGAAAAAGACAAGTATCAAATGATTTCACTCATATGTGGAGTATAAGAAGAAAGAAAAAAACTGAAGGAACAAAACAGCAGCAGACTCACAGAACCCAAGAACGGACTAATAGTTACCAAAGTGAAAGAGAGTGGGGAAGATAAGTGGGAAGGGAGGGATAAGAGGGAAATAGGGGCATTACGATTAGCAGACGTAATGTTGGGGGGGGCACGGGGAGGGCTGTACAACTCAGAGAAGACAAGTAATGATTCTATTGCATCTCACTATGCTGATGGACAGTGACTGTAATGGGGTTGGTGGGGGGGACCTGATGAAGGGGTAGTTTAATAACCATAATATTGCACATGTAATTGTAGATTAATGATACCAAAATAAATTATATATAAAAAACAAGTAAAAAAAACCTACAGAAAAAGAAGCTGCTATGGAGTAGGGAGGGCATCTTGGGGGAGATTTTGGGAAGTATGTAGAAAACCACTGTGATTTTGAAGAGCAGCCCAGTTAAAGGGAGTCTCTCTATTGTGTACCCTGTTCCTTGGATATTGGTCTCTCCTAAACTCCCTGTATTCTGGGCATTTTTCCTTCCTAATAAAATGTTCAAAAGACAAAAAAAAAATTAATTTCAGCAGTTTCCTTTAAATTTTTGATTGGGCAACTATTAATTTAAAATTGCATACATAGATCATATATATTTATGTTGCACAGAGTTTTTCTAGAGAAAAAGAACAAATGGATGCAAATCAGACACATTTCATTTTTGTTCCTACCCTTGGACCTTATCTTACAATATTCCCTCCACACATTCAACAAACATTCACTGAGTGCCTGCTGGTTATCAGACATTTTTCTCAGTATTGGGAATATAGGGCTGATTAAGATGGACAAGGTCTGCCCCAATTAGAGCTTAATTTTCATGGAGTATATGGAAAATAAAGCAGGAAAACAAACACAAACATAATAATTTTAGACTGTGATAAATGGCATGTGAATGGATGATGTATTAGATAATTTCGGAGGAGTGGGATTAGTTTATAGTTTCACCAGGGATGTCTCTCTAAATAGCTGACATACGAATAGAGATGAGAAGAATGAGAGTGTGTCAGTATCTTCCTAATTTCCTTGAGATACAAGTTATATAATAAGTAGGTTTTAATGTAAATGTATACATTATGATTGATTGGTAATGATTGTACAGAGTGCTGTGATTGATTAGCCATGTCTATCAGGGTCAAAAAAAGATAAATTGGACCCATTGTACCATGTATTTTCCCAGGCAGATCTATAACCATACATATCATATAAAAAAGGTATTCAAAATGCTATTTATTTAATAGTAAACATATTATCAAGAGAGGCTCTGCTTCAAGATTTAAACTCTATCTTTAACATCAGGAGAGGGCAAGTATGATCTGGAAATTTGTCTATGTAGCAACAAAAGAAGCAAAATAGTTGCAACTAGCCTAAAAATTAATTAGGTCTGCAGACCTTTAATAAATCATTTCCTGATTATCTTATATGTGGGATGGACGTTTTTAAATTACATTTAATTTTTTTTAAATTTACCCTAAGTTTGGCCAATTTTCTTTTCCTCTGTTTACATCTAGGCATCAGGTTAAATCTCAAAACATCTGTGAAGGCAGGTGTTCTGCCTCTGCCTTCCAGAAGGATGTACAAATCAACACATGATCCAGACCAACAGATCGTATAAATTAAAAGAAAATCTAGTAGTATGTGCAGGTGAAGTTAGTATACTCGGGTCTGTAACATGCTATAGAAGATGTGCCTCTGAGTGACTTTTTCCATTACTCTGACAATTGTCAGATTTCTCTCAAGGGCAGATTTCAATGACATTCGTTTCTCATGACATGGAGAATTATTGCTGCCATACAAAAATAAACTCCCTCACTAAATTGTGAGATGGAACTTTCTGGGCAATTAGTTCTACCTTCCTAAGAGAATCAAAGGTGAGTCACAAAACTTTTAGTAATATTCTCACACATTTATATATTTTGAAATTTATTCATGACATTTATTAGAATTTGTTTTAACTTGTCATGCTAACTTTAGCACATCTTTATATACAATAATAATAATTATAATTATTTAATCTCTTATGAGGTTCTCCTTTAGTGTAACTTACTATATAGGCATATTTCACTAGGACAGATAAACATTTTACAAGTTTACTAATAAACAATATACTTTTCCTTTATTAATCTAACAAAACTTAAGTGCTTCTATGTGTCTGACTCAATGCGAGGTGATAGAGATTCAAATTTATGAGAGACATGACCTTGAGGGAAAGGGATGAAGGGTGTCTACAGCATAAAACACATAACTAATTAGAATATGAAGCAAGGAACTTCTATAAAAATATCACAAGCAAAATGTTATGGATATATAGAGGATGCATGTATTCATTTTGTCTAGGACATTCAGAGAAAGCTTTATGAGGCTGTAACTAGTAAGTTTACCCTGATACATTAGTAAGAGTTTCCCAAGAAAGATAAGGAAGGACATCCTGAGACAGTAGTGATAGACTGTTAGCTCTAAGATCGTTTAAAACAAAAAAACACTGGCAAATAAATACATGTGTGCTATTTTGAGACTATTAGTCAAGTTGCTTTACATACAATGATGGGAAAGTTAACTGAAAGGGTGTACATGAGGCTAAGTTGTCAAGCTCACTCAGTATTTATTGTGTTACCGCTCTCCAGACACTTTAGTAGCTGTAGCCTTTTGGAATCCGTTGGCATGTTATTTTATTTAGAAAAATTTTAGGGGATGTTATGTTGACCAATAATGATAATATCATAAGAGTCATATGTTAGTGTGCGCAAACATTATTCAGAGAAGGATCATTTCACCAAGATTCAATAAGAAACAATATGCCATCCCCAGCCTTCTTCAAATTCTGAATCCCTGTTTTGTCCTTAAAATTCATATACAAAAAGGAAACACATCTTTCTGATGTTTCTTGTTGAGGAACCTGGTCTCAGCCCTTGATATTCTGAGTTTTTCATGAATCTGCTACATAAATGAGTCAGGGATGGCCTCTATGTGTTGGTCCCTGGGTTATTTCTTCACCGCAGATTGAGATTCATTAGCTCAAGAGCCTGCAGGTATCAAATACAAAATTTTTCAGACCAAGTGTTTAAAAAATAATCACCAATAAGCAGATTTTTAGCCATTTAGACCCTGCCTATTTTGCATACCTTACCCAGCATTATTGGCCATTGATAAGATATTCTTGTGGTTATAAGACTTCAACCACTCCTGCCCTTCAGAGCTCTCTTGCAGACTTCCTGCCTTGTAGCTGAGTAACATTTAGACATAAAAGCTTTGTGTCCCATCTCTCTCCCCCATAAGCTCCCTTACCCTTTGCCCACTGTGGTGCTCTTACTGTGAGTCTTTGGATGGTCCACATCCAAGAGCCACTCAATAAAACTTGTTGCATGTTACTCATGGTCCTATCATTTTCCTTGACTAGCCCCCCAAATCCCTTTGGCAATTTGCATAATCTGAGCTTCTAAGTCACTACCAATACCAGTGAGCTTTGTAGAGCCCAAGTTCTTTCAGTGTTACACCACAGTATGATGAGACTTCTACCAAAGAACTGTGGAAAGTGTGAGGAAACTGAAAGAATAAGAATAAGGGAAGTGTCCTGCAACATTTATCTGTATGAGAATGGTTGATGTTGAGCTTTGACATTTTTCCTTTTTTACATTGTCTTTTAATATTAAATATCTTACCACTAATATTGTTCATCAACGCCATAATATGTATGTGTGTATACAAATACACATTTAATCAATGGTGAGTAAGAAGGATGGACTGTAGAGTGAAGCAGATATCAAGGTTGATTGCATTTGTGGCCATAAAGAAATGTGTAGAAGAGGAATGTAGATGGAACCAGTGAAATTTTCTGGGATCAAACCAGGATACAATAGGCAAAAACTTTCCAACTTCCAAATCTTATTTTCTGGCAGAAGACCTTCTATGTCAATCCCAAGGGAAAGCCACAATTTAGAAGAATAATTTAATTCAACATTGCAAGTCCAGGATGGATCATGGGCTGACAATCTAAGGAATATTTTATTTCTTTTAATACCACCACACAACCATTTTACTACACTTGGCTGCCTGAAGATTCTGCAGGAAAATGTCAGGAAATGACAAATGAAACGAACAAAAAAATGGCTTCCTAGCTTTCCTCATGTTGACAGATGACCTAAAAAATAACAATACAGGGATCAGAATTTTAGGTTCCCACAAATGACTTTCAAAGATTTTGATACATCTGCAAGATTGGCCATCACTTCCTTTTGTACCTGCTGCATCCCCTCTCTCTAATCTTCTTACTTATGCATATTTATTTATTTTACAAGATGTCTCCCAGGTAACAAGCTGAGACTTAATTCATCCAAGGTCACATCTACAAAAATAGGATTCAATAGCCCAAAAATCCACTCAAAAATTTAACATACAGTGGCCCAATTAGAAAAAAGAAAAGCCAACATCAGCATGGACAGTCTCAACAAATTACCTGGCCCATCTCCTATTTCTGCTCTGCTTGCCCTTCTCATTTTCTCTTGCTTCTCAGCGCTCTTCAGTACCTCCTCCACAGATATAGCCAACCATCTCTCCAGGGGACATTCTGCATTTCTGTTCCCCTCATGGCCACTTCTCCAGTTGTTTCATTTCTCATTCTATGGTGAAAATCACTCTTACGTCCTTGGCTAAAAGCAAATCTATGACATTTAAAAACATATATAAATAAGGAGGAAGGAAGGAAGACAGGAAAGAAGAAACAAAGAAAGAAAGGAAGGGAAGGAGAGGCGGGGGACAGCCAGAAGTGCATGCAACTTGAAAATATTGTGGACAAAGGCACATAACTTTTTATGACTTTGGCATTAATTTTGTTTTTATATTTTATCCTTTATAAAATATGAACCATGGGAGAGTGGTTGGAGTGAGTAGGAGGAATAGGTGAAGGGTACAAAGGGGCACAAAATCTTAATCATTATATAAATTAGTCACAGGGATGAAAGTACAGCATAAAGAATGTAGTCAATAGTTTTGTAACATCTTTCTATGTTGACAGACAGTAACTTCACTAGTTGGGGTGAGCATTTAATGATGTATATAATTGTCAAATCACTATGTTGTATAATTGAAGCCAATATAATATTGTACATAAACTATACTTCAATAAAAATATATCAAAAATATGAACTTATTTAAAAAACAATATATTAAAAAATTATAATACATAAGTTTATATTTTCATGGGGGAGGGGGTCAAATATATACCCTTTTTTCATAACTGACATGATTATTTTAATGGATAATATCCCCCCTTCTGTTGTAGTCAGATAGTTGCAATATCCCCCTTTGCTGAGATATTAGAAAATTCTACTGGAATATTGGACTGAACAGGAGAGTAGCTTAAGCGTAGACTGGAAAAAAGATTGCACTTGATAATAATGAGACTAAATGCTCTCTCTATATAGACAATATGCATGTAAGTACACAAACCCATCACAGACTGTTCACGTCATCTAAGAAAACTCTCAGTTGCAAGTCTAATATTTTTCAATTCATCTGCCGTAAGTAGGAGAGATTAAGAAACCCAAGTTAAAAGTTGCTTTCTTGAGCTTTTAGAAAAGGCAGTCAGAGGCAGGTTGAGAAAGTGTCACAAAGAGGCTCCAAAGTGAACAAGTGTCTATAATAAAGTGGTGGTAGGCACTGGAGCTTGAAATTATGGGTCACTTTTGATTAAACATTACTCACAGAAAATAGCCCTAGCTTTCAGTTTACAGTCCTTGCTATCATATGCAAGAATTTTAATGCCGGCACTTATTAAAACTAGCCTGGGCAATAGCTGTTAACCACCTTGGGGATGATCCATTTAAAGAATTAAAAAAACCCTACAATTCCCCTCAAAAACAATTAAAGCTCCACTTGACAGGGAAGTTGATTGAACTTATTTTAGTAGTTTCTTGTATTTGGGAGGTACAGTACAGTTTTGTGGAAAGATCGTAGAATATAGAGTTCAAAAATCTAAACGCAGTCATATGTTAACTGTGATTTGGCACAAGTTAATCAGCGTCTCTGAGCCTCTACTTCATTCTAAAATATGGGCATTAAAACACAGAGCTCCAAGGATTGCTCTGAGTATTAAATATGATAATTTATGTAAAAGAACTAAGTCTCCTGCCTGAAATGCATTCCATGTTAGGTAGAACTTGTTCTTTGTAGTAATTTGAGCTCCTACCCAAGCAAATGATATGCAGTGAGTACTCCATTAATTGTAGCTATTATTATTTTTTTAGTTATTTATGATTATGCTTATTTTGTTAGTTTTCCCACTATTACTATTCTACTGCTCTCTTCAGGATTAGGCAATGAGTTGAGGATCTTTTTATAAATATTATTATAAAGCCCTGAGAAGGAATTGCTTTTGCTCATGATTCATTATGCTTTTTACGTATTTTTATTGATTTTATATTGTAATTCTCCTTTTGATATGTTTTAACCATAATCCTTGTTTATGAGACACAGACCCCAGCAGCTGGTAATAAGTTGCTTATTAAAAGGTGACATGATTTTTTATTAGAAAATCAAAATCAATAAATCACATTTTTGCCCTTAGCAGAGGTTAAATGAGTAAATCATCTACAAAATCAGGTTTTTACCTTGTTATGAAGCTTATATTTTCAGCAGTAAAATGGATTTTTTTTAACCTTCAATTGTTAGTATATGCTGGAAAACTTTATTGATCTAAAGCTGACAAGATCTCACATCAGAATACTAGGGGTAATGACTATTGTAGCATCTTCTGAAAATAGCTGGGAGCTTCCAGGCACAGGCAGAAAGTCCAGCCAGGAGATTTCAAATCCAAATTTTGCGGTAGAGCTTCAGACCCCAGTGTGGAATACAGCACTGGGAGCATCATTGTGAGGCAGCTGGCTTTACTCACCCATTGCAACAATTTAATTAATTTAATCATGCATTCATTCAGAAGATATTTATTGAGTATCTGCTATGTCCCAGATATGAACTTAGATATTATGGATATAGGTCTTTGGTCCCTTTCCTCATGGAGTTTATAGTCTACAAGGGAGATACACACATATAAAGAAATTGAACTATAAACTGTAAAAAGGCTTTTGGAAAGAAAAAGGGAGGGTGGATTCAGCTAGGTTACTGAGTACATAGTGTAACACATAGCATACAGTAGGTGCTTAATGCATGTATGTTGAATGAATATATCTAACGATGAGTGATTAATTCTCTCCTATAGAGAGGAAAGAAAAATAGATTTTCTCTTCCCTTCTCTCCCTTCCTTCCTTCCTCCCTCCCTCCCTCCCTCCGTTCCTTCCTTCCTTCCTTCCTTCCTTCCTTTCTTTCTTCCTTCCTTCCTTTCTCCTCTCTCATTCTCTTTTTCTTTCACATGGGACTGTTTAACTAATAAAGATTTAAGATACTTTGAAATCTTATTTTAAAGGAAGTCCATAGTAAATTTTAAGTCATATGTATTAGTGAAGTTAAAGTTACTGATCAATAAAGTTAAACCACAGACAGTCTGAGCTCATGCAGGGAGAAGAATATTCTATAAATCATTTTACATTTGAACAAGAGTGACTTGGGTTTCTGGCAGTCAGGACAGCAAGAAGGGGCATTAGTCAGGGAAAAAGTAAGAGTGAAGTTTGAAGGATTAGCTTGTGATACATTTCATCCCGATAGGCACTAGTATAAATAACATGGAGGTAAGTGTGGCAAATCGAATCTATTGTTGCTAGCGGCCATATTCATGCTTCTAAATCTGGTGGGACAAGCAGGTGAATTTGTCACAAGGACCGGGGGTACTAACTCTGGGGTGCACAGGAAGAATGGTCAGTTAGAAGTAGAAAATCTGCCATATGTTGTGGATATAAGGCCAAGTTCTAGGTACCAGGGATGGGGGAAAAAAAATCAAACACACACACTAAATAAAGGATTTAGTATTAGCAAAACTGGATTCAGGTACGATCTCATAACATTAACCACTGCATAAGTTTGAGTTGGTTATTAACTGCTGTAAGTATCAGTATCTTCATATATAAAATAAAATTAACATTAAAAACTCTCTTACCTACTTTGCTCAATTTATTTAGTGCCTACTATATACATTCTTGAGACAATTCTTCACATGTGTTGAGAAGATAAGATATCCAAACATTTTATATACTTAATATAATTGTTTACTGTATTAAAATGTGGCATATATAAAAATCAGTGCTTTGAAAACTACAAAAAAGCTTATACTTTGTTTTACCTTAATTGAACAAATCTGTCATTAAGACAAGGTCAGTGTCATGCAATACTTTTTTCTCTTTAGAAAAATTTTAACTTAATGCTCAACCTACAGTCGCACTTCAGGAAAAACTGAATGGATGTAAACAGCATAGAGTAATAAATGTAGTTACAAGTCTGTGTTTAGATTTCTGTGCTGTTTCATTTGTTAGAACACTCTGGTTTTTGGTTATGATGGAAGAGAAAGAGTTTAATCTTTTTAAAATTAGAACCAGGTTTGCAGATCTTGGTGGAAATAATTAATAGAATAATTAGGGAGGGCAATGAAATATTTTGAGGCAGGACTTCCCCATTTAGATATTTCTTGGATTCCTTAGCCAGAGGGCTCTGAAACCTCTGATGGTCTCAGTTTTTGCTCTTAGAATCTTCCACGTATGTGCCTCCTTTTCTATTTTGTGGGGGCAGATCATTTCAGAAAAAGGCCTATTTATCTTGCTGCAGTTGCACCACATAATATGAAATGATTTGACACAGTATTTTATTCATGCTTATCTCATATTAGCCACTACATTTTAAATTCAGTGGTAGTCAGTCTCCACAGAAGTTGATACTATGCTTCCCAGATAATATGAATCATTCCAAACAGCAAATGACTACCCCCAGAAAAAAGATGCTCATGCCCTGGACTACAACTATGTTCATAGTCAAGGTTATTTCTGGGAGACTATGAGAGAAGACAGTATTTCCTGTATCTCCATTCATCTCCTCAAGAGCAGGAGAAATATTTTATTCATAGAATGTGTGTGAATTGGACTCCATCAAGCTCTAGGCACCAAAAGTGATGGATGGTAACAATGATGGTGCAGTTGTGGGACTAAGGGTGTTCCCCGCTGGGGGCAAGTTTCCTGTGATTCTGACAAAACTGAAGGTGGACAAGGGGAAGAGCAGTTTGGGAGAAAGAGTTTTCACCACTCACAGCTGGCTTAGGTTCACTAGCCAGCCCTCCATCCCCCCTTCCCCTCTGGTCACTTTCGTGCTCCACCACCTCCCACACTGCCCACTCCTTCTGGGAGGAACTCTACTGGCATGTCCTTGGTGACTGGACAGCACCAGACCAATTATGTACCAGGAATGGAGGGTAGGAGAGAATGGCTGTTTTCTCTCCATCCTTCACCATGGCTGCGGTGCTACCATGGCCTATTGATATGCCAATAGGGTGGGAAATTCTGGGTGCAAACTTCCATTTACCCCACAGATGGCTAAGTGCCTTAGAGAAGAATTGCCAAAGACTGAGCTGTGTGAATCCCAAAGATCCACTTGAAGTAATTAGGAGTCCGAGAAATGCCAGATTTGGAGCACTTGAGACCTAATCAGTTTCTCTGGAATGAGAAATAGGATATATTGTTGAGCAGGGCCAAGTTCACAGTATATGACAAAGAGAATATATAATGTGGGCCAGTAAGTGGAGAATGGGTTACATAATAAGTATATAGGAAAGTGGTTTTATTATGCAGGCCTGTTTCTAAAATATTCAGCCCCCTGAGGCTATATTTTTTGTGAAACCCCTGTGTATATAACTAATTCGAAACACACACATGCTGACAGCCTGATCTCGTGTGTTCCGGTGAAAGAAATACTGCAATGACCAAGAGGAATGATCTGCTCTCCAGGTGTCTTCAGAACTGCACCTGGTCATGGGGCTGTAGGCCAAGTCCATAGGTGTAAGTTCTGGATATCATCAGGGCATCTGGTAAACCCCACTTGGCAGGAGTGGTAAGGGGAGGGTTGGGAAGGATGGTGAATGCCCTGAAAGGAAGAACTAAATGGAGACCAAGGATGACATGCACTGGGTCTGGGCTCGGGACATCCCATCCAGTGGCCATGACTGCTCTGGCCTCTTCCTGGCAGGGGGTAGGAGGCACTTAGAAAATGTCAAGGAAGCTACTCCAACATGTGGGGCTCTGGAATTTCACTATCTGGGACAGGGTTGACCTACCCAGATCTAAGGATGATGCCGGTGGTAGGAACTGGCTGAAAATATCCCAAACTGAGTTATTATGCTGAGGGTTTATGATAGGGCATATTGTCAAGCAACAACTTTACAATTTTTTCAGTGGGTAATAGAATATTAGTGTTACTCATAGTAATAGTAGGAGCAGCAGCAGGAATAGTTGTAGCTGTAATAATATTGATTGGCTAATACTAATAAATAGAAATACTAGCCACTTTGGATCCCATGATACTTGTGCTTTACCTGCATTTGTGAATTTAGCATTTTAGAACAAGATTATCTTGTTACTATTAACCCAAGGCTCAGAAAAACAAATTAACTTCCCCAAAGTCGCCTACAATAAGCAGTAGAGCTGGAGGTCTCTAAGAATCAACATTAACCATTATCCTATATGGTACATTTCAAAAGAAAGAAATCCACTAGACAGACCAGGGCATCAAAAAACATCCAAATGGTAAAATTAGAGTTCACAAAGTAGCAGACACATCCAGAAGTTGGCATGATGAATGAGGACACTCTGGGTTATTGCTGATGCACCTCTGTGGCAAGGGTCTTGTCTCTCTCCTTGTACCTCCCTTCCTTCTTTGAGATAAAGTTTTTCCCTGATACTTTAAACTCCCTACTCATTGCACCTTGAACCTTCCTCTTTCAAAGATAATTACATCTGAAATGCATACCTGCCAGCACTCATACCACTTTCTCTACCTGCTTCAGTCCTGAAAAAGTATGTAAGGAGTTCCTGGCATCCTTTTTTTTTTTTTTACTTTGACCTTGTAGGAAGCCTGTGATAGACTCCCAATCCTAGTTTTCACTTCTATGTTGGTCAGGAAGTATTAAAATGACCCCAGACATTTTAACTAATATTCTCTGTTTAATCTATCTCATTGCCCCGCTTGACATGCCCCCACCCAGAGTAATCTGGATCTCAAGTAATTATGGCCTGATCCTTGGGAATATAAGCAAGAAGCCTTTTCATCACTCCTGGGCTTTCAGAGCTTTCTTCTTAAGGACACATCTAGAGTCCAGGGAAAACAATGAATGAAAAGTAATTATTAAGGAGGCATTCTACAGGATAAATTACTTACTTGGTTTTGACTACTCTGGGTACCACGGTCTTGACTCTAACGTGATATAGGATATAAAGACAATTTCCAAAGAAGTCATATTAAATATATGTGCTACTCAGTCACATTCCCAGTCCTCTTTCAAGCCACGTGAGAAAATTGCATGTCTCTAACTCAGACATGCCACGCACTTGCTCTTACCAACACAATGTAAGTAGACCTCACCTGGGTCTCCTCCAGGTGGAAGTATTTAAGAGCTGCTCCAACTGGGAGGGGAATCACACATAATAGGGAGCTGAGCCCCCCCCCCACATGTGATAGCATGGACAAGAAATAAACATGCCTGCTTTTAAGTCATCATTTTAATGTCTGTTACCATGCTATCACTTAGTCGAAACTGATAAATATGGAGGCCTTCCAAGGAGATCTTTAAGACTTGGGAGCCACTAGAATGAGTTTCTCAATAATACCTATTTTTAAAGGGGCCACTGTCATATGAGAAAGACAGTACCCAGAAACCTTGTTAAAAAATACAAATATCATTCTGGCACTGGAATTATATTCTCTTTTGGAAGTTCAATTTCTTATTTGAAAATGTGGGGATTTAACTTAATAATGTCTAGAGTCTCTCCCCACTCTATGAATCTATAACTGCTCTGTGTGCTTTGTGTTCACAGCACTATTCCCCATCCCACACACACAAAACTACACACTGAGTGAACATGAAGAAAATATCTTTGAAAAGTGTAAATTTCTTCATTTAATGATATAATATTTCAGCAGCTATGTTGTTCATATTCTTATGTTAGTATGGGGAAATCATGAATTTGACGATTCTCTGTGATATACACTTTACTGAGTTTTGTTTAAGAGTAGTCCCCCCACCCCCCAATTTGTCCTGTGAAAAACAAAGCAGCTCCTGGGAGAAACCCATTCCTTCCCATAGAAGGTCAATCTGTTTATGTTGAATTAATGGGAAACCTGTCAGATTCTCTCTCTTCTTGTTACCATCCCAATTATATCCCACCTATACACATCTAACCAATCACCAAGTCTTCACAGTTCATCTGAGAATCTCTGGTATCTATTAACCTTTTACCATCCTTAATAGCAAACTTTAATCCAAAAAACCTTGCTTTCTGCCATTAAATTTTAACTGGTCTTCTTGATGGAATCTTTGCTCCTTTGATATATTTTCCTCCAAGTCTATGTCTTCCCCCAGGTCCTTTATTATATCAAACCAATCTCTCTTCCCTCCTTTCATACATTTTGAAATCAAATCATTATTTTTTTCCTTTAGGAAGTTTTTTCTCTGCCCACCTCTCTCCAATTAAGGACAGATTCCCTTGACATGAATTCCAAAATAATATTTTCATTTTCATGACATTAAAGCAGCTAACTATGTCATGATTTCTTGCTGGGTTTATAGTACTTCCCCCTGCAGCTTCACGTTCCATGGTTTCATTTACCTGCGGCAAATCACAGTCTGGAAGCAGGTGATCCTCCTCCTGACCTATCAGCAGAAGATCAGTAATAGCCTAATGCTATGTCACAATGCCTATGTTGTTCACCTCATGTTATCTCATCATGTAGACATTTTAACACCTCACACAATCACAAGAGTACAGCATAATAAGATCGTTTGACAGATCACATTCATGTAACTTTTATTACAATATATTGTCATAGTTTCTCTATTTCATTATTAGTTACTGTTGTTAATCTCATACTGTGCCTAATTAATAAACTAAATCTCATCATAGAAATACACACATAGAAAAACCATAGTATACATAGGGTTCTGTACTATCCATAGTTTCAGGCATCCACTGGGGATCTTGAAATATATCCCTCATAGTAAGGGGGACTACTGTACTGCAGTTGTGGTCTTGCAATTTTTATACTGCTTGTATCTATTCTTCATATGGTTAATGCTATCTTCATACAGGATTAAATACAACTAGAACTTGACAAAAATGATACTTAATGATCTTGTCCTTAGATACTATCTTATGACACCACTTGCTGAGCAGCAGCCTCAGCTTTGGTGTTAGACCCACTGACTCAAAGGAATTTCCTGGACTAGAACATTTTTCTCGTGCTTTCAATAAATGAAGCATTGCTTCCTCAATCTTTCAACTCTTTGATTCAAATGTTTCCTTAGCTAACTTTTAATGGTCTCTACAAGGCATTATGACTGCTAGGAAATATTTTCTGGATTCTGTGCAATGTGTTAGGTGCTTCTCATTCATCTTCTGCAATACTCCTAGCATTTTACCAACATTCATCAAACTGAATCTTTATAATCAGTTTGCCTATCTGTGCTTTCCACTGGAATTGAAGCACCTTGAAGGCAAAGCTTAAGCTTCATTTGTTCTTATATGTCTAAGGAAAGTCTCTAATCCTCTCTGGAACTCACTGACTTCATCTAGAGGGTAAATATAATGCTTTTGGCTTCAGACAGTTTTGAGGGTTATGAAAACCAACCTAAGACAATGGACATTAAAATTGATATGTTAACAATTAAATGTTGCATATATGGAGGGGAATATATTCCAATTGCTAGCATATGGTAGCCTTTCAATAAATGTTAGTTGTTAATAATGGAAATTGGAGCCTAAGTAACATGGGTTACCTAGGAAAGTTAGTCATTATTCAATCATTCAGTTTCTGTCAATACCTATACATAGCAATATATTCATAAGTTCACACATATACTACTTTACAAAACCATAGAAATAAAGAAAGCATTGGGTGTTGGCCCATTAAAGCAATAATTATTTAGAAATTTCTGCTTGGCTTATTCCCAAACAGTACAATGAAGACTTTGGACCCATGGATTCTTCTTTCCAGCTTTGTCCTACACAGCTCATTTCTGCATGCATACATCCATTCATTCACTAATTACTGTGTAACAGGAATCTGAGTCCTGAGGAAATATTTAAAGATCTGGAACTGCCTTTCCTATCAAGAGTCCCAATGATCAATCTAAGAGATAGGTTGAAAATAATACAATAATAAAAGTAAAACACACACAAAACCCTACAGGTAATAAGGGCTCCAAAGAGAGTTTTCACTGGGCGGAATAAAAGGGAGAATGGTTCAAAAAGCTTTGAGCAGGAGGCTAGAGCAAGGCCTTATAGAGGGAAAATAAGTTATCTGGATCTTGAAAAATGATTAGGAAGGCACAGGATAATTTTGTTGGAAGAGAGGGTTAGGCTTTCTTGAAAGACATTTTCCAGCATGTGAAAGTAAAGGTGGTAAGAGAAATTGCATGAGACATTTAGCATTTAGGAAAGTATATGTATTTAGCGAGCCCAGGACTTAGCATCTGTGAGAAGTTGTTTTGTGGGCAAAGGAAAGCGTCTAATGCCCCATTAAGGCGGTCATCTGTATCCTGTGAGCAAAGGGAGGGGCCAGAATCTCAGCAGAATTATGTGAGCAAACAAAATATTAGATCATTACTTAGTGAGAGTAGAGAGGGGCTTGTGTGGATCCAGAGCAGATGAAGAGGCTAGTAACAGTTGCGGTTTAAAGAACACAGCAAGTATCAAGGCATTAGAAAGACTTTGATGATTTAATAGAGAAGTTCTGTTTTTTTAATACAAAATATTTTTTCTGTGTACTTATTTTATGGGAAAAACAACTTTGTAAGTAAAATTTTACATTAGGATTTGTCTCATAAGGTGCAGCAGCTATTTTCTTGAAGAATGTACTCAGAACTGGGGTTAATGAATTGTTTTTAGCAGATTATTTTTCAATAAGGAAAGATACAAGGTGAAGAATTCTCATCTCAATGGTTTTAAGAACACAGCTTCTGACTAATGAAATACCTTACAATTTTTAATTGGTTTAGATGTCCCTAGTCCATCTTAGGTGAATAATATCATTTAAATAATTTTGGTAATTTTCCTTTAACAGGCTTTTAAACTTAATGTTTCTGCCTTGCTTCAGGACAACATCTTTTAATTGCTTTAAATTATCAGTGATGTCTGTAGCATTTTCACTGAACATGGATTGATTTCAATTAACTTTCTCACACTTTTGCATAAAAGCAGTCTTTTTCAATTTGCCTAATCGGATCACACAACCTCTTGGAGCTAAGGAATGACAGTCGTTAAAAGGTTGGGAGAGGAGACACAATCAAGGTTGTTTACCACCTAATGTCTACTTTGGAATTCTCAGTTGTGCTTGATCAAATAAGACCATTGGCTAAGAATGTGGGTTGGAGAATTGAATAGACTATCCCACCCCTGAAGCCCTTGAAACTCACTATGATTAAATTTTAACTGAACAGGAAGGAGCAGAGAGAATTTGTTTAAAGTCTGTTGGAACACCCCTGCCACAACTGACACTGTTATTTTTCCATTTTCATCTGCCTATGCATATGGTAGGAGCAATAGGTTCTCAGTGTCTGTGCCTGGGCACATTCCAGGTTGTAGGTAGAAACTTGCTGGTGTTTTTAAGCAGAATGACTCCATTATTATTGTTGAGAGTTAAGAGAGTTGAGATGAGATGATGGTGGAGAGAAACTGTGAATAAATAGGCAGTAAAAAATCCAAAACAAAAAAGAAAAACAAGAGACTCCTAATCTTAGATATCACAGTACCTGAAGCAACAGAATTCAAGGTAAGACAAGGCAGGTGAAGCAGAGCCTAAAGAAAGAATTTAAAAGAACTGAAAACAGTGAATGGAACAAGGGTGAAGGAAGCTAATTTTTTTAGTGGCATATCTAAAAAAACCAAGAGAATAAACTGAAAAAAATATTAACAATATAAGGAGTTTAACTCAGATAGCTAGTTATAACATAATATTAGTGTGCAAAAAAAAAGAAAATCAGAGTTTCTTAAATAGAATAACAAAAAAAAAAGTAATAGTACAGTGAAGATGAAAACATCCTATTTAACCTCCCAGTAAATATAAGATTAACTTAGGAGTTAGCTTTGAAGATGTGCTGGATCCATATGATTACAAAAAGAACACTTAAATACTCAAAAAGACAATTGTTATTTTGGAGTAAAACTCAGTATTTTAAAGAAATTAATTCTCCTTAAATTAATCTATATATGTAACACAATGGTAGAATAGGACTTAGTATTCAGAAGTAAGCTAGCTGATTCTAAATCATAAAAAATATAGGATTAGTGAAATGAACTTAGAAAAATAGCAAAGGAAGAACTTAGTCAATAAAGGAGATTTAAAGACTACTGTATATTTGTATACATACATAGCCATGCACATACATGCGTATACATACATATGCCACTTACATTAGTAGTAACTAAATATTTTATATATACATATATACATATAATAAAATAGCCGGTTTATATAGATTCATCCTTATTACCAATAAATTCCAGATTGATCATGCATTTATTTTTAATTAAAAATAAAAATATTAGTAAAATAATTGTAAATTATGTTCTGCATTGCAAAGGGAGAGGACTTTCCTAAATAAGAAACAAATCCATAAAGTCACTTAGCAAACATTGATAATAGCTACATAAAAATTCAACATATAAACTCAAGGTAGATCAAAGACTTGAATGTAAGTCATGAAACCATAAAACTCTTAGAAAAAAACATAGGTAAAAATCTCTTGGACATAAACATGAGCGACTTCTTCATGAACATATCTCCCCAAGCAAGGGAAACAAAAGCAAAACTGAACAAGTGGGACTATATCAAGCTGAAAAGCTTCTGTACAGCAAAGGACACCATCAGGAGAACAAGAAGACATCCTACAGTATGGGAGAATATATTCATAAATGACGTATCTGATAAAGGGTTGACATTCAAAATATATAAAGAACTCACGCACCTGAACAAACAAAAAGCAAATAATCCAATTAAGAAATGGGCAGAGGACATGAATAGACACTTCTCCAAAGAAAAAATTCAGATGGCCAACAGGCACATGAAAAGATGCTCCACATCACTAATCATCAGAGAAATGCAGATTAAAACCACATGAGATATCACCTCACACCAGTGAGGATGGCCAACATCCAAAACACAAACAACAACAAATGTTGGCGAGGATGTGGAGAAAAGGGAACCCTCCTACACTGCTGGTGGGACTGCAAATTAGTTCCAGCATTGTGGAAAGCAGTATGGAGGTTCCTCAAAAAACTCAAAATAGAAATACCATTTGACCCAGGAATTCCACTCCTAGGAATTTACCCTAAGAATGCAGCAGCCCAATTTGAAAAGGACAGATGCACCCCTATGTTTATTGCAGCACTATTTACAATAGCCAAGAAATGGAAGCAACCTAAGTGTCCATCAGTAGATGAATGATAAAGAAGATGTGGTACATATACACAATGGAATATTATTCAGCCATAAGAAGAAAACAAATCCTACCATTTGCAATAACATGGATGGAGCTAGAGGGTATTATGCTCAGTGAAATAAGCCAAGCCAAAAAAGACAAGTATCAAATGATTTCACTCATATGTGGAGTATAAGAACAAAAAAATATATATTGAAGGAACAAAACAGCAGCAGACTCACAGAACCCAAGAACGAACTAATAGTTACCAAAGGGAAAGCGACTGGGGAAAATGGGTGGGAAGGGAGGAATAAGAGGGAAAAAGGGGCATTACGATTAGCTGACGTAATGTTGGGGGGCACGGAGAGGGCTGTAGAACTCAGAGAAGACAAGTAGTGATTCTATAGCATCTCACTATGCTGATGGATGGTGACTGTAATGGGGTTGGTGGGGGGGACCTGATGAAGGGGTAGTTTAATAACCATAATATTGCACATGTAATTGTAGATTAATGATACCAAAATAAATTATATTAAAAAAATTCAACATATCTCTTTGGAAAGATAAACTTACCAACAGAAAAATACAGATGAAAAAAATGATCAGGAAATTAGGAAAGTAGCCTGTTTTTGTTGTTGTTAACATATGAAAAGATAAATAGGCTAACTCAAAATTAAAGGAGTAAAAATTAAACCAAAAGAAAAGAATAATACATTTTTTCCACTTATTTATAAAAATTATCCCTCTGTGGTGAAGTTTTGATAAGCATCAACATTATTTTGGATGGACTTAGTAATTCCATTTATATAAATTATCCTATATATCTATTCTAGTGTGCAGAAATACATATTAAGAACCTCATACAGATGATTAATTTCTGTATTTTCATAAAGGCAATAGATATGTGTTAGTTTACTAGGGCCACAATAGTGTACAGACAAACCTCTTAACTTGAACAACATAAAGTTATTTTTTCACAGTTCTGAGGGGGAGAAGTCCAAGATCAATGTGTCTCCAGGTTTGGTTTCTTCTGAGGCCTCTCCCTTTGGCTTGCAGGTGGCATCTTCTCACTGTGTCCTCATAGGGTCTTTCCCCTGTGTGTGTGTGTGTGTGTGTCTGGTGTCCCTTTGTGTGTCCAAATTTCCCTTTCTTATAAGGACACCGGTCTGAATGCATTAGGACCCACCCCAATGGCCTAATTTTAACTCAATTGCCTCTTTAAAGTCCCTGTCTCCAAATACAGTCACATTCTGAGGTACTGAGAGGGCTTCAATGTATGACTTTCGGGAGGACACAGCTCAGCCCATAACAGATAGTAAGCAATCTAAATGGCCATTAATAGGGTACTATTTAAATAATCATGGTGAATCTCTACAATAAGTACTATAAGCCATAATAAATAACCAATCTATACATACTGACTTGAAACACTTCTCAACATGCATTAAATAAGGAAAGTAAGGTGTAGAAAAGTAAGATATGTTAACATGTTAAAAAAGCATAGAGCCTGACAGACAGAGACACAGTTTAGCTTATCACAGGAAGGACAGATAAAGAACTGATGATGGTGTTCACTTGTGGATAGAACACATCTTGTGGTTTAGGCATGGTGAGAGAGACTATTTTGTATTGCTTATTATTTTTTAAAGTATATGCAATCATTTAAAAAGAGAGAGAGAAAGAAAACAAAATGTTTAAGAGGAGAAAAGAATGATTCTGAGATTTGTAGCCTATGCAAAAAATTGAGGCTGATGCCCTTAACTAAGAAAATTAATGCCAAAATAAAAAAAATAAAATAAATGAATCTGTGGAAGTCAGCAGCCATGACACTCAAGCTCTTCTTTCTAAAGACCTTTGCGATGATATTGTTATAGTGCCATCCTTTTGGTATTTCAAGTAATTAAATCTTCAGTAAGGTCATGCCCATGTAATATTGAACTCCATAGTAATGTCAGTCCTATTATATTGAGCCGCCAATGTGTTACTCCACTTGTGAGACCATATTCTGCTAGACTACACTACAGACACATTAAAATATGAGTGGAATATTAAATTGACCATCACTCCACTACAGAATGTCATCTGTATCCATTATAATGCAGAATGGCTTTCTTCAGGGGCCTGGAAAACTTTTTGGTATTGTTAGTAAGTTTCTGCTGTCTCTTTGATGTTGGTAGATATTTAATTTAATTATCAGGGTTGAATGAACTTGGTGCAGCTGAGTGATAGCTAACTATGCTGTGGAACTGTAACAGTCCACAAACAAATTAGTTCTCCAGATGTGAAGACTTATAAATAACCACACCAGGGTTGTCTGTAGGTGTAAAAGGAAGACAGGCATTATGAGAAATAATGGAGTATTTTCTGAAATGGTGGGAAGGGCATTTGGATGCCGAGAACATTTTGATTTTAAGTTTTGCATTTAGAGAAGTACCCCCTCACATTACTTTCTGTGTTTAATCTAGTGTCTATACAGTCATTAATTTAGTAATTTAGTGCATTCTCTTAAGTGTGTTTTGTGTCCATTTTTGACCCATAGACAGTGCCTTTGTTCAGTTTCTTAACCATAGTCCCTTTCCCAGACTCATTCATCAAAATCCTGCCACTAGATAAAATTTTATAATAAATATAACTAATCAGAAAATTCTTTTGCTCAAAACTACTCTGAGGCATCTTCAGGATCTACTCAGAACACTAACCGTATATTGTTTCTTAAAACAATCTTGTTCAATTATTCTGATTCATTCTCCACGTAAATATCATACTTTTTATTCTTCAAGTCTTGATTCTGAATGTGTTCTTATTTTAAAAAACAGGGCCTCTGTTTATACATTTCTTTAAGTGTATAAGTAGCTACTGGCTTCTCAGAAGTATCATTGAAACATGCCCATTTGAGAGGATTGATGACAAAGCGATCACATTCTTTCTTGATGTATTCACAAATTTTGCTAACATCTACTTTTAGCTAAACTGAGAAATTATTGATCAATATATTAATTATATAATCAAATAATAGAAATATTCTAACCCATGTATATTTTTGTCAATATAATACAAAAATATTTTTAAAGGCTTTGATTATTTTTAAGGATTATACATTATGCAAAAGAGAATAATTTGCCATCCGTGGAGTGCAGACAACTAAGTATGGCATTTAACATCAAGGCAAACAGTCTGCAGAAATAATCTTGATCAAAGGTCTTCCAAAAGAATTGTTCTTATCCAGGACTACTTCAGTTCACAAATACAGCTTTCCAGGAATTAATTAGAAAGATACTATTTTATTCAGATGAAATTGCTTCATCCTGAGTGACTGAATCAAACTTATTTGACATTCAGAAGACACAGAACAAGATGATGAACAGGCTTTGAAACCAGTTCTTTTGAAGAATTTTCAAATGAAATAAGAATTTTTACTTTCCAGGAGGAAAGAGAGATGTTGAAGTGGACTCTGGAAAACACTGGAGACAAAGTATGGAAATTTGTGCACCAAGTGATGAATTGGATCAGAGCAGGGTTTTTCAAGCTTGGCATTACTGACATTTGAGAGGAGAGAATTCTTTGTTATGGGGTGCTGTTCTGCATGTGTTAGGATGTTTAGCAGTTATCCAACCTCTACCGTCTAGATGCCAATAACATCTCACCCCCAGTTGTGACAACTCACTGCAAAATTTCCCTGCAGAGCAAATCTCTCAGGGGCCTGCCAATTTAGAGTCTATGAGTTTGTGATTCCTCTCTAATTCTAAAGCAAAATGTATCAATATGTTAAATTTGGTATAAAGTGTGGGATTTATTTCAAACTAATAATGGGCTTCCTATACTATACTCTTTTCTTATGTTTTTTTTTCAATCCATAATAAAAACTAGCATTCATTTTTAATCCATTTACAAATTAAGTCTCAACAACTGTAAAATTATCAATTCAGAACAGAATGTACTTTGTGTAATCCTTAACAAAGTAACACTAATATAATTAGCAATAAAAAATGGGATGTGGGTAAAAAGTTTCAGAGTGCTAATTATCTTATTTGCATAAAAGGGAGTCAATCCATGCTGCCTTAAACATGTAGGGAAAATAATGACTCTAACCTCTTAATGATTTTAATAAGGTATTTCCTTAATTTCTTAGGGATCTTTTAATTATATTTCTAATGTGAAAAAAAATCTTAAAATTAGTAATTCATTTAGCCTTTCTTCAGATTCTTTTTTCTCTTAAATTCAAGTAGAACAAATGAAGAATATTTATTTAAAACAGCAATAGGAGTATAGATAGTTTGTTTATAAATATCTTTCTAGTCATTTTTGCATCCATCCATCAGTACATTCATTCATGGAACTACTTTTCTATCTTCTTTTTGTCCTTCCAATCACTCATCCATCATTTATCTTTCTATCCATCCATCCATCCATCCATCCACACATCGTCCATTCATCCATTCATGTTTCTGTTTGCATGTATGGACAGAGAGAGATCTATTTAATGACTAATTTGTATTGCTATCATTGTTATCATAGAATTTGAGTATCAGTAATTTGTGGGACAAGAAATTACATCATTTGATGCTGTCACTTTCCTCTTTTTCGCTTTGTTTATTACTTGAAATGTCAAATGAACATAACTGTAATAATATTAAAACCATGATCTAGGTGGGAAAACATATCATATACAAGAAAATTTTAGTTTAAAATACACTGTTGAGAATCTGGATTACAAGCATTATTTTTTTATCAAATATAGAAAAATAATATTTCTTGAAATTAGAGATAGAGGTGTTGTTTCTAAGTAGAATAAAAATATCTAAAGAATTAGGAATTTTAAACATTGTGTAGATCTCCTACAACATCCAACACAGTCCTGGAATTTGCAAAATGCTCACCTAAATATATCAATAAGCAGCATATATAACCTATTCTTGTCTTCAACCTGTACCTCTAAATCCCATATTTCATATCACATTCAAAGCCAGAAACATACTTGGATACCCTGTCCTCTCTTACAGTTCCTCATTCCACATAGTCTTGGCTTTACAACTTGACACACTCATTTCATCTTGCCCCGTTCATATGTGATTTTCTGGATCCAATTTTATTTCTTTATTTTGAAGAAGTTTAGGGAGCCAAAGGTAGAAAAATAATCTTAAGATTATTTAAGTATCAGACCATGATATTCCAAGACTGGTCTTTCAAATATAACAGGCTGGTGCCAATCCCTTGACAGTGGACATTTTACACTTAGAAGGTACAAATCACTGAGTAAGAGGGTATAGGGGTGCATAAATAGATATATTTTGTATGCATTTATTATGTATGTTTTGTCTTACAGCCAAAGTGATTTGAGACAGGCTCTGTGTCAGGCTAATAGTCAAGGAAAAAAGAAACACTAATTTTAGACATCCACTCTTAAGGATTATGTTTGCATCTAACATTGACCTGTATCAGTTTAATTCTGTGTGTTGGGGGAGAATTGTTGGGGAGAGTTATTTAAACATTTCTTTATTCAATCATTTAGACAAAAGAGTATTATTTTTTTAATGGGAGTTGACAGTGATACTTAATTCATGTTCTTTTTCCGGATGGTCATGTCTTCTGTGGCATATTTAGTGGAGAGACCTCAAGGTGTATGATAGCTGATAGCTTCCTCTCTCCTTTTAGTGTGTACCCTTATTCTCATTTCCTTTGGACGTTTCCTTTGGCTTTGCACGTTGGTGGAAGCAATGTATTCCAGCTCTCCTGCTTCCATCTTTTACAAAGCTCATTCTCTTTGGGTATGAAAAATAAATAAACATGCAATTTGTGTTTTATAGAAACAAAGAAGTTAGATTGACATGTGCAAACAAACCCTTCTTAAAAATTTGTGTATTATGCAAAGAGAGGATTTCTTTAAATCAAAGCTTGATTAGTATGTCATAGATAGGAAAACAATGTGGTTTTACAATGGCAAATATAATAGTAGGGTTCCTCCTTTTATGGGAACTACCTTGTTAGATCAATTTACCTTTGAAAATGGGGGCCTGAGATATAGGCTAGAAAAAAACAGTAAAAAAAAAACAAAACTAAAATCACAACCAAACAAAAAGCCTTGCATTAGAAGAAACTGGGATCCCTGTCTGCTATAGACAGGGAAATGATAAGAGGAAAGGTGTTGGAGAAGAGAAGAAAGGAATGAGTATGTTGGAAGTCTGGAGTCAATAGGCATAAATGACCAGTGATAATTTTTCCAATGTCATGTGGTCTCAAAATATTTGGAATAGGAGGGAGTGTTAATATTCTGTTTTTTACATTTTTAGTCTTGTGACATAACCAGATTCTAATGTCCCCAAGCCTTTAAGAAAATGTCCCTACACACAAAACTCCCAAAGGCAGAAGTATTTGAGGTACTTCAATAGAACTCAACAGAGTTGCTTTCCTGAGGGTCAATGCAGTATTAAAAATGGGACAGCATATATAGAAAAACGAGAAGTTCTCTAATTCAGTTGAAGAAAGAAATTGGAGGTATGAGTGTGAAAGAAAAGTTCAATCAAAAGACCCTCTCAATGGTCAGAAAGGAACAGGGATTTGAATCTTCCTTTCAATGTGAAATGGCAGCTTAACCATTTTTAGTTGAATACAAAACTAAACAGTTTGAACTGACTGATATCTGAATTACACATCGAGCATCATTATAGGCATTTTCTAAATGTAAATGAGAGAAAAAGTAGATCAACATAGTGGACCAGAAACATCACTGGATAAGATTTAGAAAGTATGGATTTTAATTGAGACTCTGCCATCAATCTTCGCAATGTTTTTAAAAAAGGTATGTATGTTCTGTAATCTCCAACTGTGAAATGGGTGCGTCTGACTAGGTGCTCTTCCAGGTTTTCTGAATTTCTAAATTAATCCTGAAATGTGTCAACTATAGTTAACTCTTAGTATGATACTATCAACCTTTAATTCACAAGTTACTTCACCCTCTCAATGTTATCTTTGTGAATATTTTCTATTTTATTTATAGTCCTAACAGAGTGGTCATGAAACATGCATTGTGATGAAATAATTTTATTTTTTCTTTTACAGTAGCAATGGGTCAGGCTATGAGAGTTATCTCTAAATAGGTAAACCTGGCAATATAGTATGTAATTCTGTATGCTGCATTACCTCATACCCATCATATCTATGTGCAGGTGAGTTTCTTGAACAATGGCCAATCTCTTGAGTCAGGGAACTGAACGACTTGCAGCTAAAGACATCTCACTAGGACAAATGTCTGGATGGTACCTTTCCTCCTTTGCAGATACAACTCTCTAATAATGTGGCACTTTCTGTAGGCTAGCTCAGCAAATTCTGCTCATTTAAAAAACATCAATCTCCTGGTTGGATTTACCTTTTCTTCAAAGATTGTAATTTGATTTTTTTCATGCTGTGAATTGATAGAACATTCAGAGGGGTACTGTGATTTTGAGTACAAGTGGAAGATTCTAATGGTCCTGTCTTTGTGTGATGTGAGAAAACTATTAATTAGCTTGCTTTCTTTTCTGTTGTGGTTTCTTATCCTGAAATGATGAGAAGCTGAAAAATGGTAAACAGATGCAATACCTGTAGGTAGGCTAGGTCTATAGGGCTCCATTGCTTATTAGCAGGCAGTACTGTGAGATGGTCAAGGCATAAAGTTAGATTACATATGGTTCTGTAACTAACTGTGTGACCTTGGGCAACACACTCAGCCTCTTTAAACCCAGCTTCTGCAGCAGCAAGTCAGAAAAAATTATAGCACTTGCTACACCGTATAATTTTGAAAATCAGTTTAGATAATACACATAGAGCGCTAGGAACAGCACCTGCCACAGTGTGATCCTCAATTAATACTAGTTATCATCATTTTTCCTGTATTCATATGGCTGCCACCATCCTATACAGGTGAATTATTGGAAAGCACCAAAACTTTGGTCATGTAGACACTCTTCAGTATGTGCTATTTTCCCTTGATGACAGACATCTTATTTATTGTTCCCTAGTCAGCTAGCTACCCTAAGCTGAGTCAGGAATTTATTGTTTAGGGTCAATTGCATGCTTGATGTTAAATAACTACGTTGGTTGACTGTCCAACTTACAGGTCTTCCAGAAGCATTTATTAACATGCACATATCCTACACTTAGTATAAAATGTAGATCTCTCTAAATGCAACCAGTATCCACTTTGTCACCATCTGAATGTCTCTCTTTAGCTAAATAAAATTTTCATATGTCTAAATACTGTTTTTAAAAATTCTCAATTTCTTTAACAAGCTATGTAGTCTATTTCTCAATTACGTGAATTATACTTACTGCATTTTAATGCAACTGTCTTTTTTTACAAGGCTGTCTAACCTTGGTGCTCTTCAATATCTTGAGCAATATTCTATTATCTCTGAGTCACGATGGGAGTGTCTGGCTTATCACAAGTGCTAAATAAATGTAGTTTAATACAGGTTTCCCCTACTATCCAAAAATAGAGTGTTCCAAGAAATCTTGCATAAGCCAAACGGTATAAAGTGAAGAAGTAATTATCATTCATTTATATGGAAAATTTTTCGAGCATTCCCAGACCCCAAAAATAACCTTTCTTAGGCTTTTTGGATGCCTTAGGGCACATCTTGCTGATGGATGCACAAAATTAATTGAGATAAAGCAGAGATGTTCACAGACACAACTCAGAGCTCTGGTGACTTGACACTGAGATGAAGTGTGGTTCCCAGGAAAGCAGGTTGGTAATACCATTCTTGCTGCTCTGGGTGCCCTGCCTCTATAATGGCCCACTGCAAAAAAAAAATGTTGAATGCTATTTCTTTTTGCCTTTTTTCATAAAAGTAAAAATCCTCTTGGGATTTCCTTGGTTAGAGAAAATGCCTACTAATGTTAAGTCTTTTGTAAAGGTGAAATGGCATAACATGAACTTTCGAAAAGTAGGGAATACCTGTAAACCTAAGTTAAAATAAATCTAGCTATGAAAATATTAACTTAAAATCTCAAGTTCTAGGGTTTTCATCCAATCCATTTCTTATTTGTAGGCCTTTTATTTCTTCATATTGTGAATGCATTTTATATGAAGAAGAAATCAACATGAGTATGTATGTAATTGGTCACATCCAAAAACTTCCATGTGAGAGATTAATCATGACTGGTAGATACTCATGCCGTAGGAAGCAAAATAAGATTACTGAATCATAGAATGCTTAGGAAGGAAGGAACCTTAAACTTTTCCTTTCCCAATCTTTCTCATGCTAATAGTATCAGGATCAATTACTATTCAGTTAGTGCATATTTGTATGGGGCCCAAGACTTTGTATTTTAAACTTCCTGTCAGTGATTCCTTATGCAAAATAAGATAGAGAACTACTTATCTCATTCAGCACATTTGTGATACAAATACAGGCATCAATGAGACCCAGGAAAGTGAAGATGTTTAGGTAAGACTGCCTTCTCAAATCTCTTTATTCCAAGCACTATTTGGATAGACCTTAGACAATGGGAATCATAAAACTGTTTGGTCTTGTCATGCCAATTGCTTAGTGTGAGCTGATCTGTCAGATCACATAGTCTGTGCCTCAAATGTCAGGAGAGACTTCTAGTATTCTTTCTTAGGATGTCAAAAAACTAATAGAATTCAGCATCATATAATTAACAGAGTTTGTCTAGCCTTAGAATCCATGTCTAAAAAGGAGATACACACACACATATGCACACACAATTTAAAGTTTGGAAATAAAAAGTAAAATTTTGTTATTGGATTATGTTCTGTCTTTATCAGTCAGACCAATTTGCTCATAAATCTTTGGATAATTGTCTCTGCTCTGTCCTGATTCAGTGAAACCCAGCTCTCAGCAGAGATGCTTTATACAATGTGACCTCCCTGAGGATAGTTCTGACTTTTCCTCTTACATTTTCTCTAAAACTTTTCAGCCTAAAAATAATTATAAGACTTGATGGCTAGTCAGAAAAATGTGAACTTGAACTACTCATCATGAAACCATTTTTAAAGGGACAGCTCTTTTGATTGCAAGGTTTAAACAGCTAACAATAAACTGGATGAATACCAAATACATATTTCAGATTCATATTTCTTCCCAGACTGTCTCCAGGAAACGTAAACCTGAGTGCAACAGAAGACATCATCTTCTCTCCAACACTCTGCATTTTTTTTCTTGACAGAGTCATTTTTCAGAAACACATGTAATCTGCCATATTTCTCTCTTTTCCTCTCTTCTCCCTCCATTCCTTCCTCTCTTTCTTCATTTTTCTGTATTCTTTCTTCTCTTTAGAGCTACCTATAACTTTAAGCATGAAGTTTAAACTTCTCATTTTAATTTTTATTGAGGGGCAATTGACAAAACATAAAATTAACCATTTTAAAGCAAACAATGTAGTGACATTTAGCTCATTCACATTGTGCAAACACCACTCTAATTCCAAAATACTTCAATCACCCCATAAAGAAATTCTATGTCCATTAAGCAATTACTCCCTACTTTTCCTCTTACCCAGACCCTAGCAAACACCAATCTGTTTTCTGTCTTAATGGATTTATGCATTATAGATCTTCCATATAAATGGAATATATGACCTTCTATGTCTGGCTTACTTTGCTTAAAACAATATTTTTGAAGTTTACCCATACTTTAGCATGTATCAGTACTTCCTTCCTTTTTATGGCTGATAACATCCCACTGCATTAACATGCTTCAATTTGTTTATTCATCTGTTGGTGGACATTTGAGTTGTTTTCACTTTTTGACTATTGTGAATAGTATTGCTGTGAACATGTGTATACACCTATTTGTTTGACTACTTGTTTTCAATTCTTTTGAGTGTACAACTTGTACAGGAATTGCTGGATTATATGGTCTTTTTATGTTTATCATTTTGAGGAATCACCAAACTGCTTTCCACAGCAGGTGAACCATTTTATCTTCCCTCCATCAAAGTACAAGTGTTCTAATTTCTCCACATCCTCCCCAACACTTGCTATTCTCTGTTTTTCTTTCTATTATGGCCATCCTAGTATGTGTGAAGTGGTATCACATTTTAGCTTTAATTTGCATTTCCCTAATGGCTAATGATCTGAGCAGCTTTTCATCAAACTTCTCACTTTTTATCACAAGGTCTTTAGGACCTCCCTCTGTCCATTTATCCATCTCACTTCTCATCTCTCCCCCAGATTCTGTATGGTACTTCCTATTCCTATTTATTTATATTTCCCTCAATGGGGAATATGTTCTCTTGCACTTCTGTGTACATGTTGTTTCCACTGCCTGGGACATATATGTTTACTCTACCTCAGATCGTTATTAATTCTTAAGACTCATCTCAGATATCAGTTTATGTAACATGTCCTTTTTCAGGTTTGTAATGGTTTTCTTTCTGTAAATCACGGTATCATCTTTAATTATATTATCATGTTATTTATGCTGTTCTGCATTGCTTTTGTTATATCTTTCTCCACTTCTTTCTATCTCTATTGTATTTTAAACTTCTCAAAGGGAGACTCAGTGTCTTTCCTTTATGTAACCACACTTCCAAAATTTGATCGTGGCACCATCATTTTTAATACTCTATTTTATATCACGCTTACAGAATGTCCAAAATCTAAACATGGCTTAAAATGTTCTGACTATTCTAGTCCTGAATCCCTTACGTTTTCCTACTTTAATCCTATCCTTTTTCTTTCTTGGTCTTCCTTCCTTTCTTTCATCTCTCTCCTAGCTTTCCGTTCTGTTCTCTCCCTTTCCTTTCCTCTCTTATCTCTCAGCCTTTTGTCACTCACTTCTTATCTCACTCAATGGTTCTCTATCTCTCTTTAACACCTGCTCCCTTTCTTTAGTTCCTCCAAAGCCCCTGGCCCCTCTGTTGTTCCCCTACTGTTGTTTCCTAAACTAAGAATGCCTTCCCCCAAGTCTACCTCCTGCACCATCAGCTGATTAACATCCTCCACATACCAACATGTGCTACCAAAGGGATGCCTCTTCTGAACCCTAAACTAAATTAATTCCCTTTTAATATTCTCTATCATAGTTCTGCATCAATTCAATTTATTTTTAAGAACCTCTCTTGAGAAAAATCTGAATATTAGTCTGTAGCCAAACTGCAAAGAGCTGCACAGTTTTCTCCCCTACAGGGCAAGTGGGTTGTGAGATCCAGCGTGCAGCACTTGAGCACTTGACACACTAAAATAAAACAATAATCAAATGATATAATGCACCTAAAACGTGCTTTGCAAAGGTATAAAGTGTAGTAAGTACAGATGTCAGGCATTGCAATCGTTATCTCCTGATTCCATTCATATGATTACTCATCACACATGCTGGTAATTTTTTTCATTGGCAGCATTGCAGATACACTATTAATTCAATAATAAGGTTAAAATACTAATTTATATTCATTTGACCTCTATTAAACCTATCACCAACTATTTTTGGAGGCTTCTAAAGGGAAATGAGAAGAAACATGTAGTTATTGAAGACAGAGTTAAAGGTTTATTGTATCAGTCATACCATTGAAATAGCTTTTGAAAACAGTTTTGTTTAAGAAGGCATTCGTTTAGCTTATGGGATCCTTATATGATACACACAATAAATAGGAAGGACTTACAGAAAATATAATGCAAATAATAAAAGAGGGTGTTGTATTAAGGGCCTGGGAAAGTAATAACCTGAAAACAAGGGAGATCACAGGGTTATATATTTATTTCAGGGTCCCTTCCCCTTTCCTTCTGCATGCCGCCTAGGATCTGTATCAGCAACAGTGGGAAATGAGGTCAGAGTGGGTTTTAAGCAGACAGCTGCATCAAGTTGTTCTTCCACAGATCTAGAGGCCTTACAAAAAAAAAAAATTTGTCCCTGTGCTGGCTATCCCCAGCTGTCATATGATGCATTAGAAAGTAACACAAAAGCATAATAAAGCATCACATATTTTTGCCCCTTTTGCAGTTGATTCCAAGTTTTGTTTATAACTTTTTATGATAATTTATTTCCAGTCTATTGATTTGTCCCCCAAACAAACAGTGTTCTCCTCTCAGTGACAATGTCTGCAGAAAATTACAGGACTCACATAGGCCATAACCCCTCTCTTGGATTACACTTCCTCCTTAAAGGAGGAAGCAGTTATGTATTATTCACCTGCTGTATGTGGACATCACTGTCAGTGATGTCAATGAATGTTCCATCCAAAACTCTCAGTAAGTCTGTACAGTAGAAATCACTCTATTTTCATGAGCAATTAAAGTGAACTTTACAGAGGTTACATAACAGGTTTACTTAGCTTCTCTCTAACTCCCAAGCCCAAGCATGCCATAGTGGAGACTTCAAGTGAAGTCTTGACAAATTTTATTGGTTAAACAAATTCTAAGGTTACTATTATGAAAAGGATTATGGAAATTTAGAGAGATAGAAGGACATTAAAAGGAAAAAAGTGATGGAGAGGAATCTCCAGCTATGTGTTTTTCTGGCTCACTGACCCATACCTTGGATGCTAAAGAAGTCACCGATACTGAGCTAGCAAATTATATTCTGCTGAAAATAACAAGTAAAATACACTTAGAAAATGCCATTCCTTTACTATATTCAGTGATATATTATTTAAGGAGTTACCATTAAGTATCTCTCTTTGGAATAAATTCCAGACAATCTTCACTTCCCCATATCACTTGGAGGCACCTTAGAAAAGAGTGACTGGCTCTTGGACTTAATTCCTAGGAAACTGTTTCTAAGGTTTAATTTCATTTCAGAAAGATAACTTGCCACGGATTCACCAAAATACTTGAGTCTGTTTCTTTTGTATGTGGCTATGCAGTACTCATTTGGGGGGAAAGAAAAAAATTTTCATGATAATGTATTTGGACCCATTATAAAGCAAATAATGCAAAATCGGGTGGCTGTGGACACTTTTTTTTATTGGATTAAAACAATGCAAACTGCACACTGTGTCTAAATGTTTAATATAAACATTTACACTGAATATATTTGCAGATCAACAGCTGCTCAAACAAAAGCAGTGAATCTAATGGATTTCATAGTCAAAGCCCCCAATCAGAATGGAGTTCACATTCATCCTCGTGGCTTATTTAGCTGTGCTTATGTACTGGCCTTTGTGACAAAATGATTATATACTTTAATCACCTTCCAAGAAGCAATTGAAACAAAGTTACATAGCTCATGTTTCTAGACCAAATGAAGTGCAGGGCAATTAATTTTATTCCCCAAACAAAATCCAGTTAGTACTAGTGATACGGAATAATGTTTTGCTTCCATAATGCAATTATGCTATATGTGCCCATTTCAAATGAATGTACACAAAGACATTCCAGCTGCATCTGAATTCTCCTTTCCTATTCTACATACAATTCAAAGCATTTCAATTAAGGACACTTGCAAACCCTTGGGGATTGTGAATTGAACTCTCTCTTTGTGAGCGATCAAGAACTCCATAAACTAAATTGATTTATAATTTTGCAAGAATTTGAATCTTAGACAAGCAGGCTGGTATGTGGAGTTAGCCACTTAGTACAAATATGGACAGCATATGTGTCCCAATTCAGCTATATTATACTTTACTATTCATTGTGCACTAAATAACCTTTGGGAAGCTATGGAAATTGAGTTTCTTTGTACAAAATCAGTGCCAACTGTTAATGTCAGTGAGAAAAGTCAGGAGAATGTAAAGACATCTTCTTAAGTAATGGTACTCTAACCAGAAACAGTAGCATTTCCCCTTTCCCACCCTATTCACCATCAATGCTACAAAAGGGGGTTATAAGCCACTGTGGTATCACAAGTTGGTTATTCCTGAAGGTAATAGCATGTATTCCTCATAAATGGTGAAGTAATAATAATGCTAAAAGAAGGTATAATTCTTTAGTTTTCTATAACATTTCCTTTGGAGATGACTTGTGGATCTGGTTCTTTTATGGCTTGGTCAAAGGAGGAGGAGTAAGCTATATTCTTACAGTAGGTGCAATGTGTTAACTCCTTTCTGTTTTTTGACTACTTTTTAAATAATAAGACTTAAAATGTAAGAAGTGACTAATCCTATTCACTTGGGTTTCACCTACCTTCCATCTTATTCTTAATGCAGGAAATGCTACTCTTAGTTGTTTTACCCAGAAGAATTTATTTCATCTCCTTTTCTTTCTTTATTTGGTCTAAGGACAAGGTACTTTATTTCTTAGAATAAATACTAAGGAAAACACTTATTCTTAGTAGCAAACCTATACAACTTTGTGGTATCATTCTTCTTATCCTGGAAGGTAAGAAATTCCAAAACTACCCAGATGCTGAAATTCATTTTTTTCATGCTCTTGTATTATTTTTGACAAAGTATCCTTACAAATATTTCTATAACTGCTATATCCTCATGTTCAATTCTCATGTCCACTTCCAGTCTACTTTTTATAATGCTGACAAAATATATCTGCTAGAGTATCACTTTTTATCATGAAATTTCCCAGCTCACAAATTTTAACAGATCTGTAATATTAATTCTCAGTGATTCAGTTTGTTGTTATTTGCCTTGTTCTAAATAAAAATCAATTTTTATAAATTATTTAAGCTCAAATGTCATCAATTTTAAAATGAAGGGAGGGTTGGAAACTACAATTTATTATGCACCTTCTCAATCCCTGGAACTGTGCCAGATACATCACAAACACCACCTCACATAATCTTTCCATTAACCCTGAGATGTGGAGGGGGTAGAGATATAGCCACCTTCCCTGTAAGTGCCAAGCTGTGAATTAGTCCCTTAGACTAAAAAATGGTGTGTGTGTGTGTGTGTGTGTGTGTGTGTAAAAGAGTCGAGAGAGCAAGTGAGCAAAGAAAAAAATGGTATAGAGAATCAGGAATAAGGTGAGCGGTTGCTGAGAATATAAGACCTAGATGCTTTATTCTCCCCTTCTGTACAAGGAAGGCCTTCTGGATGGTTACCGTCTGAAGACAATTGATGCAAGGCAATGCCTACAAATAAACATGACTTTGAATACCATTTTCAGGCTAAATCAAGCCCAGTTCTATCATATCTTTTTCAACAAAGGCCACAGACTGCTGGCTAACTCTTGGTTGCAAATATTAAAAGCTCTGCTCTGCTATAGAGAGCAACTAATATTGCATCAGAGGTCACTGCATTTTGGTATAGTAGATATTTACCTGTTGACTATTTTTTTTGTTAAGGTATCATTGATATACAATCTTATGAAGGTTTCACATGAGCAACATTGTGGTTACATTCCCCCCTATTATCAAGTCCCCACCACATACCCCATTATAGTCACTGTCCATCAGAATAGTAAGATGCTATAAAGTCACTAATCGTCTTCTCTGTGCTACACTGCCTTCTGGGTGCCCCTGTATATTATGTGTGCTAATCATAATACTCCTTATTCCCCTTCTCCCTCCCTTCCCGCCTACCCTCCCTAACCACTTTCCCTTTGGTAACTGCTAATCCATTCTTGGGTTCTGTGAGTCTGCTGCTGTTTTTTTCCTTCAGTTTTGCTTTATTGTTAGACTCCACAGATGAGTGAAATCATTTGGTACTAGTCTTTCTCCACCTGGCTTATTTAACTGAAGATAATACCCTCTAGCTCAATCCATGTTGTTGCAAAAGGTAGAATTTGTTTTGTTTTTATGGCTGCATAATATTCCATTGTGCATATGTACCACCTCTTCTTTATCCATTCATCTATTGATGGACACGCAGATTGCTTCCATGTCTTGGCTATTGTAAATAGTGCTGTGATAAACATAGGGGTGCATATGTCTTTCTGAATCTGAGAACTTGTTTTCTTTGGGTAAATTCCTAGGAGTGGAATTGCTGGGTTGAATGATATTTCTATTTATAGTTTTTTGAGGAACCTCCATATTGCTTTCCAGAATGGATGAACTATTTTACATTCTCACCAGCAGTGTAAGAGGGTTCTCCTTTATCCATATCCTCGCCAACATTAGTTGTTGTTTGTCTTTTGGATGTTGGCCATCCTAACTGGTGTGAGGTAATATCTCACTGTGGTTTTAATTCACATTTCCCGAATGATTAGCAATGTGGAGCATCTTTTCATGTGCCTGTTGGCCATCTGAATTTCTTCTTTGGAGAATGTCTGTTCAGATCTGCCCATTTTTTAATTGGGTTATTTGCTTTTTGGGTGTTGAGGCATGTGAGCTCTTTATATATTTTGAATGTTAACTCCTTATCGGATGTCATTTATGAATATATTCTCCCATATTGTAGGAAGCATTTTTGTTCTACTGATGGTGTCCTTTGCTGTATAGAATATTTATAGTGTGATGTAGTCCCATTTATTCATTTTTGCTTTTCTTTCCCTTGCCTGTGATATGATCATGTTTATATTCAAGAGATTTTTCCTATGTTTTTTTCTCAGAGTTTTATGGTTTCATGACTTACATTCAGGTCTTTGATCCATTTTGAGTTTACTTTTGTATATGGAGTTAGACAGTAATCCAGTTTCATTCTCCTACATGTAGCTGTCCAGTTTTGCCAACACCAGCTGTTGAAGAGGCCGTCATTTCCCCATTGAATATCCATGGCTCCTTTATCATATATTAATTGACAGTATGTGCTTGGGTTTATATCTGGGCTCTCTAGTTTCATTGATCTATGGGTCTGTTCTTTTGTCAGTACCAAATTGTCTTGATTACCATGGTTTGTAGTAGAGCGTAAAGTTGGAGAGTATAATACCCCCAGCTTTAGTCTTCCTTCTCAAGATTGCTTTGGCTATTTGGGATCTTTTGTGGTTCCATATGAATTTTAGAACTATTTGTTCTAGTTTGTTGAAGAATGCTGTTGTTATTTTGATAGGAATTGCATTGAATCTGCAGATATCTTTAGGCAGGATGGCCATTTTGACAATATTAAGTCTTCCTACCCATGAGCATGGGATGTATTTCCATTTATTAGTGTTTTCTTTAATTTGTCTCATGAGTGTCTTGCGGTTTTCAGGGTATTGGTCTTTCACTTCCTTGGTTAGGCTTAATTCCTAGGTATTTTATTTTATTCTTTTTGATGCAATTGAATGGAATTATTTTCCTGATTTCTCTTTCTGCTAGTTCATCATTAGTATATAGGAATGCAACAAATTTCTGTGTATTAATTTTGCCTCCTGCAACTTTCCTGAATTCAGTTATTAGTTCTAGAACTTTTGGGGTGGATTCTTTAGGGTTTTTTATGTAACAATACTCTGTCATCTGCAAACAGTGACAGTTTACATTCTTCCTTACCAATCTGGATGCCTTTTATTTCTTTGTGTTTTCTGATTGCCATGCCTAGGACCTCCAGAACTATGAAGAAAAGTAATGAGAGTGGGCATTTTGTCTTGTTCCCAATCTTAGAGGAGAATCTTTCAGCTTTTCACTGTTAAATATGATGTTGGCTGTGGGTTTGTCATATATGGCCTTTATTATGTTGAGGTACTTGCCCTCTATACCCATTTTTGTTGAGAGATTTTATCATGAATGGATGCTGAATTTTGTTGAATGATTTTTCAGCATCTATGGAGATGATCATGTGGTTTTTGTCCTTCTTTTTGTTGATGTGATGGATGATGTTGATGGATTTTCAAATGTTGTACCATCCTTGCATCCCTGGGATGAATCCCACTTGATCATGGTGTATGATCCTCTTGATGTATTACTGAAATCGGTTTGCTAAAATTTTTTGAGTATTTTTGCATATTTGTTCCTCAGGGATATTTTTATGTAATTTTCTTTTTTTGTAGTGTCTTTGACTCGTTTTTGTATTAGAGTAATGCATGCTTCAAAGAATGAATTTGGAAGTATTTCCTTCTCTTTGACTTTTTGGAAAACCTTAAGGAGAATGGATATTAGGTCTTCTCTAAATATTTGATAAAATTCAGCAGTGAAGCCTTCTTGTCTGGGAGTTTTGTTCTTGGGTAGTTTTGTGATTATAGATGCAATTTCATTGCTGGTAATTGGTCTGTTCAGATTTTCTGTTTCTTCCTGGGTCAGTCTTGTAAGGTTGTATTTTTCTAGAAAGTTGTCCATTTCTTCTAGGTTATCTGATTTCTTAGCATATAATTTTTCATAGTATTCTCTAGTTATTCTTTGTATTTCGGTGGTATCTGTAGTGATTTTTCCTTTCTCATTTCTGATTCTGTTTATGTGTGTAGACTCTTTTTTTCTTGGTAAGTCTGGCTCGGGTTTTATCTATTTTGTTTATTTTCTCAAAGAACCAGCTCTTGGTTTCTTTAGTACTTTCTATTATTTTATTCTTCTCCATTTTATTTATTTCTTCTCTGATCTTTATTATGTCCCTCCTTCTACTGACTTTGGGCATTTGTTCTTCTTTTTCTAGTCTCATTAATTGTGAATTTAGATTGTTCATTTGGGATTGTTCTTCCTTCTTTAGATTGGCCTGAATTGCTATATACTTTCCTCTTAGAACTGCCTTCGCTGCATCCCACAGAAGTTGGGGTGTTGAGCTGTTGTTTTCATTTGTCTCCATATATTCCTTGATCTCTGTTTTAATTTGGACATTGATCCATTGATTATTTAGGTACATGTTGTTAAACCTTCATTTGTTTGTAGGACGTTTTGTTTTCTTTGTACAATTTATTTCTAGTTTCATACTTTTGTGATCTGAGAAGTTGGTTGTTACAATTTCAATCTTTTTTTAAATTTACTGAGGCTCTTTTTGTGGCCTAGTATGTGACTGCATCGAGCAGCACCGGTTCCTGCCAGGAGGACAGAGCTCTTTCCTACTTCCTGGCTGCAGTGCCTGCCTCTGCTGTCATGGCCAGTTATCTGCACACATAGTGAACAGCCTCTGAGTTTAGCCCCTGTAGTTGCTTTAGGTGGGGCTGCCCTCTGGCTGGCCTGGAGTAATGGCAGGGACAGCAGGTTTGTTCACAGATGCTGGCCAGGAGGAAGGCATGGCAGGCTGCTAATTGTGGTGGTGGGCTTTGGGGCTGCTTTGCCAGCCGAGGGGATGGAGTGCCTGAAGTTACTGAAAATTCCTAACCTCCTGGGCTAAGTGTGCCAGGACGATTTTGTCCACCTGTTTCTTCTCCTGGGCAGCAAGCTCTGTTTAATCTGTGCTCCTTTAGCAGCCTTCTCAATGTTGGGAAGTCTTTCAAAGCACCTGCCTTTCTTTTGTCCCAGAGCAGCCAGTTGTGGGAACCACAAGCAGCTGGAATCTTTGTCTCTGACTTTGCTTTTCAACCCCTGTAATCTCCAGAGCACCATGAAATGTGGGTTTGTGCTCCCAGAGTAGGTCTCCAGGGCTGGGTATTTAGCAGTCCTGGGCTTCTACTCCCTCCTTGCTCTATTTCTCTTCCTCCTGCCTGTGAGCAGGGGTGAGGGGAGGGCTCAGGTCCTGCCGGGTCGTGGCTTTGTTACTTACCCTTTTCCAGAAGATTCTCTCTTTTCCAAGATGTAGACTGGCTTGATAATGTTATTTCTGGACACTCTTTTAGGATTAGTTGTATTTGCTGATTTTTGTATTATATGTGGTTTTCAAAGGAAATTTCTGCCTCAGTCTTCATGCCACCATCTTTTTTCTACCTGCTGACTTTTTATACCTTATATGTCTACCCAGATCCTTGTCTCCACATGCAAGTGAGAAAGAAAGCAACTTTATAGTACATATCTATATATACATATAATTCGTTCATTACTTCATTCTATCACAAATATTTGAGTTGATACCTCATGGCAGGAATTTTTCAAGAGCTTGGGGCTATGAAGATGAGACACACTCCGGGAACCTAATTATTCCATCACTATAATTGAGATCATTGATTTTGAAGCTATTCTCTTTAGAGTATTAAGGATTCAACAAAACACCAACATTTATCCACTGCTTTTTCATTTATAAACATTAAACAACTTGAATATACACAAATGGAGGAAAGGTAAATGGAGCCACATCTATATGGGAAATAATGTGATCATGAGTAATGCTCATAAATTTTCATAATTTGGAGATTTTTATACATTAAGTTATAAGAATATAGACTTATATACAGATACATTTTATATTATCATATATGAACATATGCATAAAAGGAATTTAGCATAGGAAAAGTTATATTAAATTATTAACAGTGGTTTTCCTGTGATGGATTGTGAATTAATTACTTGTGGTTATATTTGTATGAATTTTTCAAATTCTAAAAAAAAATATATATTTATTTTGTGATAAAACAAATATCAATTACAAAAATAAACTGTATTCAGTTTTCTTGTGTACAACACTTCTCACTAGTCTTAACAAGCCCCACCCACATCACTATGTATATTTTTGTCCAGCTTTATTGAGGTACTCTTAACAAATATAGTGTTATATATTTAAGGTATGCATGATAATTTGATATACATATATATTATAAAATGACATGTTAGTTAATTAACACATACATTACCTCACATAGGTAACACTGTGTGTTTTAAGAACATTTAAAATCTTTCTTAGCAGATTCCAAGAATATAATTTGGTAAAATTAGGTTAATTTTAAAACTCACAATACTGTATATCAGATCTCTAGAACTTAATCACCTTGTAAGTGAAAATTTGTATCCTTTGACAAAGGTCTCCCATTTCCCCCATTCTCCAGCCACTGGCAATAACCATTCTACTCTGTTCCTATGAATTCAACTTATTTAGATCCCAAATATAAATGATATCATACAGTATTTGTCTTTTTCTGACTGACTCATTACACTTAGCATAATGCCCTCAAGATCCATTCATGTTATGGCAAATAGCAGGATTTTCTTCTTTCTCATGGTGAATAATCAATTGTTTATATATACCCCATCTTCTTTTTCCATTCATTCATCAAAGGGCACCAATGCTGTTTCCATGTCTTGACTATTGTGAATAATGTTGCAATAAGCATGCGAGTATGGGTCACTCCTTGAGATCCTGTTTTCATTTCCTTTGAATGTATACCCAGATGTGGGATTTCTGGATTATATCAAAGTTCCACTTTAAATTTCTTGAGGAACCTCCATACCTTTTTCCATACGGTTGTACAATTTACATTCCCACCAAAAATGCTCCAGGGTTCTCTTTCTCCATGTCCTTTCTAACATTTGTTATCTCTTATCTTTTGTGACAATAGCTATTCTAACAGGTGTAAGGTGATATCCCATTGTAGTTCTGACTTGCATTTTATGGTAATTAGTGATGTTGAACACCTTTTAGTACCTGTCATCCATTCGTATGTTTTATGTGTGTGCATGTGTGTGTGAGTTTATGAAAAAGTTTATTCAGGTCCTAAACCCATTTTTTTAGTAAGTTTATTTGGGTTCTTGCTATTGAACTGTAGTAGTTCCTTATATATTTTTATATTAACCCCTTACCAGATAATATGGTTTGCAAAAATTTTTTCCCATTCTGTATGTTGCCTTTTTGTTAATGGTTTCCTTTGTTAAATAGGAGCATTTTTACTTTGATGTAGTCTCAGTTGTTTATCTCTGCTTTTTCTGCCTATACTTTTGGTGTTATACCCCCAAAAACATTACCAAGACAAATGTCAAGATGTCTCCCTGTTTCTTCTAGGAGTTGTATGGTTTCTCATCTTATAGTCTTTAATACATTTTGAGATAATTTTTGTGAGTGATGTAGAGACCAACTTCATTCTTTTGCATGTGGATATATAGTTTTCCCAACACTTTTGATGACATGTTCTTTCCCCTTTGTGTATTCTTGGAGTCATGTTGAAAATCAGCTGACCATATATGAGTGAGTTCATTTCTGGGCTTTCTATTCTGTTTCAATGGTCTATGAGTCTACTTGATGCTGATATCAAGCTGCTTTAATTACTATAGTTTTTGGTATAGTTTAAAATCAAGAAGTGTGATACTTCTAGGTTTGATCTTTCTTAAGATTACTTTGGTTACTTGGGGTCTTTTGTGTTCCATATGAACTTCAGTGGCTTTTGTTAGTTCTGTGAAAATTGCCATTGAGATTTTGATGGGGATAGCATTAAATCTGTAGATCACTTTGGGTAGTATGGACAGTTTCACAATATTAATTACTCTAGTCCATGAACATGGGGTATCTTTCCATTTATGTATGTCTTCTTCAATTTATTTTGTTTATGTTTTATACTTTCAGCATATATATAATAATCTTTCACTTCCTTGGTTAAATGTATTCCTATGTATTTTATTGTTTTTGAGGCTATTGTAAATGGAATTATTTTCTTAATTTCTTTTAAAGATTGTTCATTGTCAGTGTATAGAGAAATACAACTAATTTCTATGTGGTGATTTTTCTATCCTGCAACTTTACTGCATCCATTTATTAGCATTCCCTGGCCAAATGGTGCCACTGGTTGGACTGTGTAATTGAATGGGCCCAGGTTGGGCTCCGCAGTCAACCTCAGTCAAGTACATCTCCAGGGTGTGCTTCCTGGAGGACTGGATGGACGTTGCATTCAGTCGGGGCTGCAGGCTGGTCTCTGAAATTGATCAAAACCACAGGCTATGTGCACGGTCAAGCAGGATCATTGGCTGGGTTCTCTGTCCAGTCACATTATGACTGGGCCACACTTTTGAACCTCTGCATATTCTTCTGTTCTCTCTCCCAAACATTCAGCCTCACTTAAGTTCCACAAGTACATATTCTCAATTCTATGCCTTTGCGTTCATTGCCATCTGTGTTTGGAATACCTTCTACCTCTTCTTACCTTTGCAAACCTGACTTCTATGTCAGTTGTCAATTTAAAAGAAATTCCATGGTTATCTTTTCTTGACCCCCAAATCTCAGTAGAATGGTCCAACACATTGCTTTAACTCACCCTGTGATTTTCCTACAGAAATGGATCACATTGTATTATAATAGCCTTTTAATTCATCTACAAATCTGCCAGGCTAAATTCCATGAGGACAGGTAACACATCTGTTTTATACATAGTGGTATTCAGTCCCCAACCTGAATGCTTGGTGCAATGGACTGAATAGTGACCCTGCCTAGGCAGTGCTGCCAGCTGTGGAAATGTGCAAAATCACTGCTACACAACTGTCAAAGCAGGCAGGCTGCAGGAGTCTATGCCTGTCAGCTGGGAAGGATTGTTGACTAGACTTTCTGGTCCAGTGACGTGGTCAGCTGTACCCTCCAGTTGGGTGGGGATGAAGGCTGGATTCCACAATTGGGTGGGGTCACTGGCCAGGCTCACTGGTCCTTCAAGGCTGTAAGCTATGTCCCTCAGTTTGTTGGCATCGCTGGCTTGGCTCCTTGCCTGGGTGAGGCCAATGAATATGCTCTGTTGCTGGGCTGAGCTGATGGGTGGGAACCCAAGTTGGGCAGAACTTCCAACTGTGCTCCCTAGCAAAATGAGGTCACCAGCTCAGCTCCATGGGTGGGCTCAGTGGCTGGCTGGGCTCTCAGGTCAGGTGATGTTACCAGCTGGCATGCAGTGCCACCACTAAGATTCATGTGCTGGTCACTGTGATCCCTGTCCCCTTCTTTGTTCCTAGCCTTTCCGTTTCTTCCATGTTCCCCATGAGACAGAATTGGGCCTCTTCGGAAGTGTCCCAGAATGTTGTGGAAGCTGGATATTCTCCACTGGAGAATCTGTAGGCTCAGGGGTAGTCCCTTCCAGTGTTGTGCTGTGTGGGACGGGGGAAGGGCTGATGCAGTCAAGGTGAAGCTGCTCTCTCACTCTTCTAACCTGTCTTTCCTTCATTTCCTCCCTTCCCTCCCTCCCTCTCTCCCTTCCTTCTATCTTTCCTTTCTTTCTTTCTTTTTTTGTGGCCCAAAAGCGTCCTTTACCCTCACCCCTGGGTTCTGGGATTTTCACAAAGGCATTTGTGGTTGTAGATAATTGCTAGTTGCTCTTTCTGTGAGGGGGACTATAACCAGGGACATCCTATTCTGCCATCTTGTTAACATCCCAATCAATGAGTATATTTTAGTTGGACATCAGCCAGGCAGACATTATCATTATGAATACAGAAAAGCATTTGTGGTCAAAGCACAGAAAAGGCAGCTTAGTAGAAATATCACAGGTAAGTATCTTCTTTTAGAAATGTGAAAAATTCATATTTTCAAGCAACTAAGTACCTATCAAATAAGAGGCACACCACATTTAGGCCAGCTCTTTAAAAACATGATAGAAACAGTGAAGAAAGGAAGGAAACTCATCAACCTGTTAAGAAAGATGGAGAAAGACACTTCCTTCCCCTGTGAACCTGGCAGAGCTCATCAATTCATGGAATAGTTGACAACAAACTAAATACAACCAGAGCATCCCAAATTTGCAGAATGCCACTGTTCATGCACTGGTTTCACTGCAGTTACTGCAAGTAGGTTATTGGGAGTGGTAGGCCATTCCCTTCCTCTGTCAGCCCTAATAGTTTAATAGTGAATTGCCATGATTTTAAAGATTCCTTTAAGATGGAGAAAGAACTGATCTTCTGTTGAGTAATAAAGGAAATGATTATGGACCAAGTAAGAGAATATGCCATAGTAAGCTTAAAGGTAACTTACAGGCCTGGCAAAGGTGGAGGTCCTCTCCCTCGTAATTTGGACACCAAGTTCCTGAGTCTTGACCAAAGGACCAGTTGCCTTTTACCTCCTCAACCTCTGTTCTCACTTTATAAATTAATGATAGAAAAGGCGGTAGTCCAATGGATAACAGAGGGCAGCCATTTGAAAGTGCTGCAAGGAAAAACAATGAATGTTAGTGACAAAGCGTTTTAGATGTCTTCAGAATTTTATACGACAAGCTCTAGATAAAGTATGCAAACATATTATTTCCAATTCTTTCCTAATAATTTAAGTGGTTTAATTACTCTAGATTTGAAAAGATGTTCATTTATAACATCTTAAAGTAAACCTTTTGACCTTATGTCAAAGGTGACATTAATGATGTTGATCAAAAACCTAATATGTATCAGAATTTTTTTAGTTAATTCTTTCCATCATCACAGCTATTCTTTTGGGTGAACATATTTTAAAGACAAACGGTATCCAGGGTGATGATCTGAGTATCAGAAACATGTCACTTGTAGGTCTTATGGGCAAACCAGTTGCCTATGACTCTAAGTTGAATAGGTTTTCAACCACTGCCAGAGACAGATTTAAGTGTGTGCTGCAAGAACAGTTAACTTAGTCTAAAATAAATTCTCATGTATTAATTACATGACTTTTCACAATCAAAACATGCTTTTTAAACTGGCATGTGAAATGTGAACACTCTAAATTCACTAAATAGTTAGTGCCTTACAGACTCAAACCAACTGTACACCAAACATTAAGCATATCTTATCTCACAAGAATAATTTATGTGGTTTATCTAAAGTAACATATACCACAAAATCATATTTAAATATTCAGGTTCTCCCTGAATACAGAAATGGGTATCCAAAGAAAAGAATCCTATTGCTTTAGTTGTAAGATAACCAAAATAAAGTAAATCTGAATAGAAGACACAATTTAGGAGGTATTGGGTTCTAATAGTAATGTTCTGAACTTAGAATCAATTACCCAGGTTTGAAATTCAGCTTTACCTCTGATTGGATAGGCTCAAAAAATCAGTTATATTTTTTGAGCTTCAGTTTGCTCACCTGAAAATGAGACATAACATGGTCAACTCACAAGATTGTTATAGATGAAAAAACATATAGCAAAATAGTTTCACAGTAGGTGCAGAAATTGTGTTAGTAATATAATCAGGGCAAAATTCTATTTGATATCCATGAAAATCTTCCTTGACTATGCCTTTCTGAATTTCACTCATTCAACTCATTATTTGTATATCTGACTGTCTACATTTACCATGTATATTATTCACCAGAGCTGCCATAACATTATGCCACAGACTGGGTGGCTTAAACAACAAAAAATTTATTTTTTACAGTTCTGGAGGCTGGAAGCCCAAGATTAAGATTTTGTCTGGGTTGGTTTCTCTTGAGGCCTTTATCCTTGGCTTTGCAAATGGACCCCTTCTGTGTCCTCACATGGCCTTTTCCCTCTGCACACATATCTCTGGTGTCTCTTCCTCTTCATATAAGGATACCAGTCAGATTGGATTAAGTCCTACCTGCAAGAACCCATTTAACCTCAATTACCACCATAAAGTCCCTATCTCCAAACACAGTCATATTATGAGATATCGAAGATTAGGACATTTACATACGAATTTTGCAGGGACATTATTCCATCCATAGCATCAAGCATTAGGGTAGAAGACTGATTAAAACTGTGGAAAAAACCGAGGTGTTATTTTCCCTCATGGAATTTTAGTATGGTGGAGCTACAGATGAATGAAAAGGCCATTATAACACAATGTGATCCATTTCTGTAGGAGAATCACAGGGTGAGTAAAAGCAATGATTTGGACCATTTTACTCAGATTTGGGGGTCAAGAAAAGATACCATGGAATTTCTTCTAAATTGACAACTGATAAAGAAGTAGAAGTCAGGTTTGCCAAGTTGAGAAGAGGTACAGTGTATTCCAGACACAGATGGTACTGAATGCAAAGCCACAGAATTGAGAATATGTATTTGTGGAACTTAAGTGAGGCTGAAAGGTTGGGGGAGAGAACAGAAGAATGTGTAGAGATATATAAAAGCATGGCACAGTCATAATGGTCCTTTCAAGCTAAATCTGGGTTTTTGATTTTTAGTTTAAGGATACTGAGAACCTTATAAAAATATATTAAATAATAGGGATGTGTTAGCAGGTTTGTATTTTAGAAAGATTTGTCATATAGAAAATGGGCCAGTGAGAGACAAAAATAAAATCAGAGAGTCCAGTTATGAAATTGTTCCAATATGCCAGTCATAATGGCTAAGACATGGAAATCAAAGTGTTTGGGAAAAGTTAATAAATTTGTGAACTACTTACAGGGAAAGTACAAAAATTGGGATTTGTGGGGAGAGATGAAGGAGAGTGCAGAAGAATCTAAGATGTCTGCCAAGCTTTTGAGTTGAGTACATGAATGGGTTGAGCGATATTGTTTGGGAAGGAGAACTAAAATAATCATCAGGGTTTAGGAGGAAAGGATGAATTCTGTTTTAGATATACTGCTTTCAAATGGAAAGGTAATTGGAGATGCCAAAGACACACTAGGTTCTGTGGACCCGGTGGCTGCTACTTGCATCTTACTAGACCATCTTCAACCAAATTCAGCTCCATTAATTCTAAAGTAAAATCCATTTATGTTAACTTCTTTATTTATTTTTATGAGACACAACTAATAACTACTAATGTTCTTTTACCTCCTTTAGAGAAATTACTGATTATAAAAGTAACTTGCTTGGCCTCGTTGACACTTACTTCATTGTTTTATTAGTCTGAAGATACCAGTTCGGTTCAGCTTTAAATATGGCATGCCCCAGTGTATTTAGTAAACTGTCTATTTCTAAAAGATGTAAAAACAATCTATGAAAATTGATGTAGGGAAATGTAATTTTTTGTTGTTAAGACACTTGAATAGAGTCCAAATATATGAATTTAAAAACATGAGAAATGGGGGAAAATTCATTTAAGAACATACTTTACTAACAACAAAAAAAATGGATTAAAAATGGGCAAATTATTGAATAGACTTCTCTCTAAAGAAGATAGACAAATGGCCAGTAAAGACATGAAAACCTGTTCAACATCACTTCATTAGGAAAATGCACATTAAAACCACAGAGAGAGGAATGAGGAGTTATTATTTCATGGTTATAGAGTTTCAGTTTTGCAAGATGAGAAAAGTTCTGGAGATGGTTGATGATAATGGCTGCACAGCAATATGAATGTACTTAAAGCCACTGAACTGTATACTTAAACATGGTTAAAACAGGTTTTATGTTATGTATATTTTTCCACAAATAAAAGCATAATTGTATAGTATAACCATTATTTACGGGTTAAATTAAAAAGCAAAGATCTTACTTTGGCATTGGGTGAGTGTATGGCATTCACACTCTCTAATTCAGTCAGCAATAGTGAATGCTATCAATATATAAGGTCATATTAGCCTACACATAAACACTGCAGTTTTTTTGTTTTTTGACAAAAACAATATTATGCAACAAATGTCAACTTTCCAGCACAGATGGAAAGTTGTAAACCCTGAGGTCTTCTCCCTGTCCTCAATAACAGAAGCATGGTAATTAGATGCTGAGATTAGAACTTACTAAAACTTGGGTGCAGAAAAAAAAAGAAGAAAATAAAAGTCAATTTATAAACAATATTGTTATTTCTGTAATTTATATAAATATTTCAGAGGATATTTAGAAAAAGCCCTTTGGTAATGAGTTTCAATACATCAAAGCAGAAATAAACACATATGTTCACAGGGAATAATACAAATAAATTATTACAAAATGAGAAAAAGATTGATTGGACTGATACTCTGGAGCTGCTGTTTCTTTTTGGTTAATTCCATTTATTACATGAAGTTGCTTGAAACTTCTTTAAAGTCTCTTTAATATTAGCTTGTTAAATATTGTCATAAATGTTTTAGAGTTTGGTTATTGCTTTCTTCAGATCCATAACCTTGCTTTAATAACCCACATATATTCACATCCAGTTAGCAGACCCATTACATTGTGTCATTAAGTTCACAATGAGTATAATTGCTTACTTCCTACTGATTCTCTTCTAGGTCTAACTCAGAAAATAACATTCTCTCAGAGCCTTACAGTCTGAAAGACCACTGGCTTCTGAAGGGAACAAGCCAGGTGAGTTACCATATCTCTCCCAACGACTTAATTATTTATCACCTAGCCCTGGGCAGGTTTTTTCTGGAGACATTCACTCAGTCTAACTTGAATCAGAAAAAAATCCTCTGAGTTTATTCCTCTCAGCTACAGGAGGCAGAATAACCAATGGCTGATGAGAGATCCAAAGAGCTTCACACTCTTATTAGAGTATAAATGGAATTTCCTGATCCAAATTTGCATATAAAAAGTCAACTCACTTAAAAAAAAAAGAGTCATCTCTTGATTGGATGCTCCAAATCCTTAGGATTTACCCCTTTGCTCTATTTCCTGTTTCTTCTTGACTTCTGGCTTTGCCAATTCTCAGATTATTAGGATGTCCTCAAGAGACCAAAGGGAAAAGGTAGTACGAAACTTAAATGATTATTCTGGTCTTTAGTTATCCTGATCAGAGGTTAGATGTGAACAGAACTCTAGACTTGGCAAAATGGTAATTTGGGGACATCAGTGATTTCAGTTACTCTAACATCCCCTCTTACACACCTCACTATCACTGAATGTTTTTCCAAAGTAGTTTCATTGAAGTGAAACACCTGCATTCACTATTCATTACTTGTTAAATATGGTCTTTCCTTTGAGGTTTAAATAGTTTCCATGAGAAATATGAAATGTCCACTTGGGAATCCAGGCAAGGGCTGTGTGAGGGGTGGGGATGAAATAAAATATTAGTAAATCCCTTTCTTATTGTATCAGGTAAAGTTCAGTTTGGTTCTCAGGAGGCCAATGAACACAAGAAATATAAATTCTTATTTATATGTGACTTTAGACAAGACTTATAAGCTCTTTACATCTCATTTCTCTTATCTACATTTAAATCTTCAAGCATTCTCCAAATATCCTTTTCCATTCAGTGCTACAAGAAGAGTAACCAGTGTATGAAGGTATAAAACCAAGGCTGAACTCTCACCTAGGTGACAGTCTAGACTCAGATATCATCAAACTCTAAAGTGCATATGTCACTGGGGAACTAGCCAAACTTGGATATACATGAAGAAGAGTTAGAGAACCTCTACTCAAACTTGAATATTCATGCAGAATAATTAGAAAACCTCTGGTCCAGGGATATTGGAAAGAGCTGATTTCTCCTTCTAATGAAAAAATTTGAAGTTTTTACTGATTAAACAACTTGTTTTTGTAAATGTGTTCTGACAAAGAACGTGCCTGACAAAACTGGAGAGCTACATGTAAGAGAATGAAAGTGGATTATTGTCTAACTCCATACACAAAGGCAAACTCAAAATGGATCAAAGACCTGAATGTAAGTCATGAAACCATAAAACTCATAGAAGAAAACATAGGCAAAAGTCTCTTGAATATAAACATGGGCAACTTTTTCCTGAACACATCTCCTCAGGCAAGGGAAACAAAACAAAAACAAATGGGACTACATCAAGCTAAAAAGCTTCTGTACAGCAAAGGACACCATCAGCAGAACAAAAAGGCAACATACAGTTTGGGAGAACATATCTATAAATGACTTATCCAATAAGAGGTTAACATCCAAAATGTATAAAGAGCTTACATGCATCAACACCAGAAAATAAATAACCCAATTAAAAAATGGGCAGAGGATATGAACAGTCACTTCTCCAAAGAAGAAATTCAGATGGCCAAAGGCACAGGAAAAGATGCTCATCACTAATCATCAGGGAAATGAAAATTAAAACCACAATGAGATATCACCTCACACCAGTTAGGATGGCCAAACATCCAAAAGACAAGCAACAACAATTTCTGGTGGGCATGTGGAGAAAGGAGAACCCTTTTACACTGTTGGTGGGAGTATAAATTAGCTCAACCATTGCGGAAAGCAATATGGACTTCCTCAAAAAACTAAAAACAGATATACCATTTGACCCAGGAATTCCACTCCTAGAAACTACCCAAAGAAAACAAGATCCATTACTCAAAAAAACATATGCACCCCTATGTTTACTGCAGCACTATTCCCAATAGCCAAGATGTGGAAGCAACCTAAGTGTCTATCAGTAGATGAATGGATAAAGAAGAGGTGATACATATACAGAATGGAATATTATTTAGCCATAAGAAGAAGAAAAATCCTACCATTTGCAACAACATGGATGGAGCTAGAAGATATAATGTTCAGTGAAATAAGCCAGGCGGAGAAAGACAAGTATCAAATGATTTCACTCATTTGTGGAGTATAACAATGAAACAAAACAGCAGCAGACTCACTGACTCCAAGAAGGGACTAGCTGTTTGGGAAGAGGTTGGGACGGTGGGTTGGGAGGGAGGGAGAAGGGGATTAAGGGGCACTATAATTAGCACTCACAATGTAGGTAGATCACAGGGAAGGCAGTACAGCATGAAGAAGACAAGTAATGACTCTATAGCATCTTACTACGCTGATGGACAGTGACTGCAATGGGGGGAGGGACTTGATAATATGGGTGAATGTTGAAACTACAATGTTGTTCATATGAAACATTCATAAGATTGTATATCAATGATATTTTAATTAAAAAAAAAGTACATGCCTGACAATGATTTTAGGTCAGCCTTCTTTTGCATTACCATGCTTGGCACTGCCATGCATACTAAAGCATGGGAAAATTCCTCTTAAGCATTCCGTACATGACCTAAAATGAAAGATGTCTCCATTTGTCATAGCCATACACCCACCATGTATGACAATGGTATATATTGGTAGTCACTTTAATCAAAAATGGTGCTTTTAATTTTAGTCTTCTTCAGTGGACACTGTGAATGCTGATTGGAGATTTGCATATTTTTCTCTCCAATTGTTAAGTGTGATTTTACCATGACTCTTCTGGAAGTTCCTTAGTTACCAAGTATTACACAGTGGTTTTCAAATTTTGGATAGAGAGGATCCTTAGGGAGTAACACACACAAACAATGAGAAAAATTAATTTTAATCAGATTTTGCCTACTGAATTTCCAAAGAAAATTTTGCTGTGGTTTCAGAGCTAATCAAAGGCAGAAACAAAGCATCAGATTTACCCTTTCTGACATGAAACACATGCTCCATTATCAACTGGCTGCAGACATCTTGCCGGGTATGTCTTTCCCCACTTCCCCATGTGTCCACCTTCAAGTAGACTATTTACAGTTCCCTGAATGTGTCACACTTTCAAAAATCTTAGTCTGTTTCCTGTTTCTCATGTAGTATCTGCCTGTGGTAAACTAGCTAGCTCACTCCTACTCATTTCCCATGACTCAGAAACTTTTGAGGCTATATTTGAGGCTGCTTTTCTGTGTTTCTGCAGAATTTAGTAGACAATTTTGTCATGACCCAAACTGCTGTGTACTTATAGTCATAGGTTTGCCTCTTGGTATATTTCATGGAAATGAGAGCCACTTGAGGGCAGATACCATGTTGATTTTTTTTTAAATTTCCAGTACCTAACTCCTTGTTGTGAACATGACATGTGCTAGTATTTGTTTATTAGATAGATGGATGGGAGGATAGGTAGATATATAGATAAAAATGTTTTACTTATTTACTATCTTTAACTATGTTAATGATGTTTCTATCTATTTCTCAAAAAAAAAAATATGTATACCAGCAAAACAATACATTCATGCAAACTAACTCAGAAGACTATCTGGATTTTGCTAGAGATAAAATAGAGAAATTAGATCAGATAACATGCAAATCTTTGAAAAGATCTGGCAATACTTCAGGCTACTCTACATTAATATATTGCTTGTTTGTTTTGTTTTTACAGCTATTTAGATAACAGGTAGAAGATATGCTTTCAGCTTAAGAATGTTTAATGTTTTCTCTTTCATTTATGATTTTATTTGAGTCTTTTTTCATGGTTAATCTAACTGAAGGATGTTAACTTTGTTTTCTAAAAACAGCTGTTTCATTAACCTTTTCCTATTGTCTTTCTAGTCTATTTCATTTATTTCCATCTGATCATTGTTATTCCCTTCCTTCTAACTAAATTTGTGATTTCATAACTTTGTGATTAGTTTTCCCTTTTCTAGTTCCTTGAGGTGTAAAGTTGTTGAGGTGTTGTTATTTTCTGTCTTTTTTTTAAGGCATTTATCACCATATGCTTCACTCTTAGAAATGATTTGCTACATCTTATAAGTTTTGGTGTGTTGTGTTTCCACTTCATTCATTTCAAAATATTTTGATTTACCTTTGATTTCTTTTTGATCTATTGGTTGCTCAGGAGCATGTTGTTCAATCTCTAAATACCTATGAATTTTCCACATTTCCCTGTTACTGAATTCTTACCACTGTGATAGGGAAAAAGAAAAACACTTGATACAATTTTAATCTTCTTAAGTTTGTTAAGACTTATTTTTAACATGCTTAACATGTTATCTATCCTGGACAATGTTCAGTGAATACTTAAGAAGAATGTGTGTTCTACTACTGTTGAATGGAATATTCTGTATATGTCTGTTAGGTCCATTTGGTCTGAAGTATATTTCTTATTTTCATGGTGATATAGTTATATGAATAAATTTAATAAGGATCTGTTTTCTTTATAACAAGACACAATTGGAAACATTGGTTGTATTGCCAAGGCTTTGACTAGAATGTCATATCTAAAAATATGTACAGAATCAGATATGACCAGCTTTAAAGAACATATTATGGTAAGAAATTCCCTTCCTATTGAGGAATGGGTAATCATGAATAAGCCCATGTGTGTCAGGATATGTAGAAAGACATTTGAGTTCACCTGCAAGAACCAGAAGCTGTCTTCATTGTTTTCCATGTCCTGGCTCATAAGGCACTGACACCCTCTGGCAATCAGAAAACTGATGCCCTACCCCAGATATGAGCCCTAGCAACTGACCTTTCAGTAGATACAGCAGACTGACTACATAGGAAGAATGGCTACTGTAGCACCCATATGGGGTGACATATTATCAAGGATGCTGAATTGTCTCACTTGGTTAATGAAAGAACAGCATGTTCTATGGGCTCTAAACAATGCTTAAGGCTATCCACCTGGAGAAGGATTGGCAAATTGATTATATTGGCACCTTCTGAGTGAGGGTTCTAAATATGCCTCGGTTTGTGTGGACACCAATATCTGGCCTAACCCAAGCTTTCATCTGTTGCCGGGCAGATCAGGCTACCAGGATTAGGGGGTTAGATAGGCTAAGTCACTTGTATCGATACCCTCATAGAAGAGACAGTGTTCAGAGGTCACATTTTAAGGGTTATGGCATGCAAGACAGGGCAAAAGAATATGACACTGAATGGAGGTTCCATCTCCTCTCTTAACCTGCAGGCAGCAGGGTTGATAAAAAGAAAAGAATAGTTAAGCAGCAGATTAAATTACTAATAGGGAAATCATCTTGGCCAGGCAGACTAAAGTACTGTCCAAGGCTTTAATACATTTAAATAACCAACCGGTGGGGTCTGTCACCCCATATACCAGATTGGGGTCCCTTGCTGATCCACCCAGCACCATAAAGGTATGGAAACCATGGAATACAGCTGTTGCCTTCTCAACATGGATCAACAGGGTGCACGGCTAAGAACACCAGCCCCATATGCCTGAGAAAGGCATTATCTACTGGAATTTGCAATGGGCTGTTTTCCTGGGATGGCAGAGCCAGATATATAGAAACCAAAAGAGCCATGTCCTTGCTAGTGAAAACCTTTGCTGACATTTAAGGGCACACGACAGAAGAGGGGGGCATATGAGCTTTTAAGTGCCAATCACAAGGGATAAAGAGTTGGAGGAGGTTGTTAGGAAATCATGATCTATCGGGCCATGAGCTTCACCTGGGAAATACGGAGGTTCCTCAGTTCCTCCCCTGTCCTTGGAATCAAGGTTACGTGCACTGTTCTACGTAGCTGGCGGCTTTTCAAGGACACAGCCTTGAGAGAATAAGGTGTTGCTGAGACCACGCGGGCTGAATATGTGAAGGAACCCAGTTCAGGCGGCTGAGGAGACCTATTTACCTTGCCGCTGCTTGAGACAAGCCCCCCTATGCGGAAGTTCCCTTGCCTGTTAGACGTCTCACCTACCAAACTGGAGTAGTCTGCTGCTTTCTTTGGTCTCTCGGTGCTCTCTGAACACAGGGCCCACTTTGCGAACCCACAAGGAGTGGAGGCTAGACCCAGACGCCTGAGAAGCTGCAGCCTTGGAAGTCGGTGCGTACTTCTGAGCCTCAAGGAATAGGCCTGGGCGTGTACTCGGCAGCAAAGGCCAGTGATGGCAGTCTGGGCTTGTTGGGTGCAAATGCAGAGCTTCAGACGCTAGCTGTGGGCACAAGCAACAGGGCCTGCCAGGGACAGGAGGCAGGGCCAGATCAGGACTGCCAGCTTCTGTGGAGGCCTTGGCTGTT